>JAKCPI010008946.1:0-11214 GCA_023213315.1 Euborellia annulipes
GTGGAAACACCAACCACAACAATACGTTCAGTACTGTCGGAAACTAAATATGTGTCGACACAAAAAATCTGGTATGGTAAGCACAGATTACAGCTTTCGATTACCGAAGGAAAGAGAAAGTTGTGTGCTGTGTGACCAGTCACACCAGATTTTTAAACTCTCTTATCATCAGACATGCAAACCTCTCCTTATACCGGTAGAGGAGAAGGTCCAAATTTCGGCTAGGGTCCAAATTCTGGCTAGTACTGTAATCAGTGTAAGGAGATACTGCAATGTAGCCGCGATAGTATGAAACAACTTCTCAGGGGAACGCCCATTGCATGGTTGAAGAAACTGCGCAATTCAGTGACAGTTGTTTGAGTGGTGGTAATTTTTTTTTCGATTTTCGACAATTGAAAACTTTTACAGGTATGCATTTTTTAATTTACTGAATAGTCTAAAAATTTGAATATATTACTCTCCATAAATAGTTGGGTTAAAGATACCCTAAGGTACCATAATCGATATAATTCCAAGCTCTCAACCGACTGTAGAATTTTTTATTAACCTCAAACCGACGCCATAGTGAAGGTCTAAATTCGGGCTACTAGGAAAAAAACAAACAAAGGACGTAAAGCCGTAAGGTCTTGACTCATTACTGGCACCCCATACAAAGAGGCACTTGCTCATTATATATACAATTATCTGAATATAATAAATACATCTTGAGCAAGGGCGGATACAAGGGGGGGGGGGTAAAGGGGGTAATTACCCCCCCCCCGAAATTTGAAAAAAATTCTTTTTTTTCTAAAAAAAATGTATTTTTAATGTAAAATTTTAAAAATTAATACTTAAAAATTAATTTGTATTTATATTCTGGCAACCAAGTACAGAATGCGCCTTTAAATTACCGAAATTAAGAAAAAATTGTGTGTTGTGCGACCAGTCACACCAGATTGCCCCCCTCCCCTCGAGAAACACCTCTGGATCCGCCCTTGATCTTGAGTTAAATATTTGTACATATTTAATTGTTTTATTCTAGTTTATTTTGGCCTAGCCCAAATTTAGACCACATCTCAAAAATTTGTGATTTTGAATATTTTTTTAAGTCATAAAAAAAAATAAAATTAAAGGTATTTTAAAGCTTTTTAAATAGTTTATCGAAAGAAAACCTTTGAATGTACAATTTTATCATGGTTAGAGTTAATAATATTCATTCTAACAAGAGTTATAACACAAAAAGTAAACAGTAGCCCAAATTTGGACCTTCTCCTCTATAGATTGTTAACGAATTATTAGCAGGTAGAGAAGGCTGTGATTGGGAATCAATTAAACAACAAATTGATTTCCTTGCCTTCCTTTCCACTATCATGGAAAAATGATCTGGTGGAACCATATAACACATTCCTTTTTTAATTAAACACAAAAAGAATACTTTATTAAGTCTCGGTGTTTATTTATCAAAATGAAGCCATCTCTTCAACTTGATTAAATGAATTCTATTTTGACAGTTTTTATCATATAATATATTGACCCTCTAATCGTAGAGGGAATTTAATCCCTCTGAATAATAATAGGGATTTAGAAAAGAGATTAAATAACTTTTGTTATACTCCATGTTTATGTTATTATAATTATATAATAACACGAGGGGCAAAAGCAATCAAATTTCTTTTATGTGGGACGGGCATTCAATTATTTAAAAACATTTTATTTGTCATTTGAGTATGACCATCAAAATGAATACAAATAATTTACTTTTTATGACCCTCCCCCCCCCCTATTGTTCTAAATATAAAATCTCTCAGAGCTTTCCGATATTAAACAATAAGAGGCTAAAGGAGCAAGCAAGCAGCCAGGTAGTTAGTCTCCACGAAATGAACCTCTCTGTTGAGGAAACAGTTTTGGTTTTAATGAAATATAACCATCATCAGTCCATATCGAAAGTGTGAGCTCAAATGACAAAGCATTGAGTCCACAACTCCGCTCGAACTCGATAAATGGAATAAAACCGAAATACAAGCACAAAACCGAAACTGTTTCCTCAACAGAGAGGTTCATTTCGTGGAGACTAACTACTATTTGGCTGCTCGCTCATTTATTCTCTTATTGTCAGAAGAATGGGTTGAATTATTTGAAAAAATATTTAACAAAGTACATGGATCAAGAAAAGAAATTTGATAAAAAATTTGTATTCTCATTTAATAAAAGAAAGAAAGCACAAATTATTAAAATATACTCGAGAACGATATCCACCTTCGCTGGATGTCTTCGGGAGAAAATGGAAAAAAGCAGAAGTTCATCGTCTGCCAAATAAAATAAAAAATCTTCCCCGTATATTCTTTTGGAATTACGTCTGGGTGTGTGTGTGAACACGATTGCTTAAAAACCAAAGCAACCAAATCAATGAAATTTGGTATATGCTTTTTATTCATTGACATTTTCCCGAAAACTGAATAGTTTTTGGAATAATCACAGAAGAAAAGGACATTTTTCGTTAATTTTGGAAAGAAAATTCATTTGATTTGACTAGAAGTCTTGAATGATGCTAGCTGTTTTTTTGTTCCTCTTTCCTCTGTTTGTTGTCGTTGTTGTTGTTATTGGTGAGGAGCGGGAACGTTTCTAGCCCGACTGACTCCTTCTCTATTGATTTGAGCACACGGCAGCCCACCTCGCAGCAGAATCTGCGGTCATAGGTCAATGTTCTTTCTCTTTTTGACATCATCGTTGATATAAACATCTCATTTGTGCATCATTTAATTTTTAAACATTTTGACGTGACAACGTCTTACAAATCATGTGTCTATAGTGGCATGTTGGAGGGGCATGCACGAAAAAGTTTATTGGCTTGAATAACTCCTCTGTCTTAAGAGGTATAATTATGGGAAATATACGGTTAGAAAGAATGAGTTTTCAGCTAAAGATTTCACCATTTATTTTTTTCCTACCATTTTATTTTACCGCGCTGCGGTAAATTCTAATTTGAAAGTTTAAACCCCTGTAGATTCCGAACGGCTAATCAGATCAGACTAAATGAGATGTCATTTGGTGCAGAAAGAAAACCTCTAATAGAATAAATAAAAAAATCCCGAGTAATTAACTCCAAAATTAGTTTTTTCTCGAAAAACCTCATTTTTTAAGCATAAGTCGCCTTTAATGGATAAAAAAAAGCCACCTCTGTCATATATTGTTTCAATGAAAATGTTTGAACATGTTTATTTATGAAAACAAACTACTAGTAAAAAAAAAACAATACTTTCTCTCTTTATATTTCAATATAGGTAAGAGAAATTTTTTGAAGTCAAGCAATAGACGTTGTCACGTTCAAAAGCCACCGGCTGTGTAGAAGACACAGCCAACACCTAATTTTGCCCACTCACATTCACACAGTCTTTTCGGCAACTTATTTTGCAATTTGATTGTTGTCTATATATACATTATTTTATTACTGCTTATATTGTACTCTAACTAAAATCGCTTTCTACAAGCAAATGTTTATAATATAGCCTAATTCGTATTAAGAAAAAAAATATATTTTTTTTGAGGTTAGTGTGAGGTGTCAACGTCAACGTCATTTATTATAATAAATATACCTATATTATTCTCGTACATAGGGGTGCCACCTTTTGTTTATGCAATTAAGTATTGATACATTTGGTTATTTAAGATAAAAAAGTACATTTTGTCAAAATAAAAGTATCTTTTAATTTTCTTTAGCGTTATATTTAAAAACATTTTTTATTGCTTTTCGCAAGTTTTATCAAATTGTTATCATTGCTAAACAATTGCAGAGCCGATATAGCGTACAATACTTTATTATAAAGAACGGGTGGCAACCCTAATTATATACTTCACTAAAAGTAGGCCAATATGAAAAATAAAATTAGTACTTATTACTACTCTTTACAGGATCTTTTAGACTTTTAACGATACTTACTATATTAATGGTCCAAATAAATTTCTTTAGACCACGTGGCACCCAAATGATTTTTATTAGACTGCCCTGAGATGCGAATTTACATTTAAATATTGAAAACACGCTTATATTAAACTAATAGGCCTCAACAATCAATTCGTATTAAATTAGCAATAATAAATGAAACGATGTTAGTTTTGCCAACTTGAAAATAATAAATTTGTTGCTTCAAGATTCGTGTTCGAGAGGACTCTCTCATCTGTTTAAACAAATAAATAAATAAAAATTCCAATGAATATAGAAATAAACAAGAGTAGATCTTTGAAACTTTTTTTTTTTTATTCATATTTTATTTCTTATCGTGGCAAGGCAAAAAAAAAAGAAGTTTTTTCCTCCATTATATTTAAAATATTCCAAGTTTTCGTTCCTTTCGTTTATTTATTGAGGCAAGAAGGAAAAAAAGGAAAGAACCGATAAACTCCGAGGGATGATGATGATATTTTCATGTTTATTATTGACACCCAGCAAATAAATAAATAAAAAGAGAGAGAGTTGTCTAATTCTATGAGAGAGAAGAGGGAAAAGCAAAGGAAAATAAATCCTCTTTACTTTCCTATACCATAAAAAAAATATTTATTTAATTCCCTTTTGGAAAGAATTTAACGATTTTTGGTAAAGAGAGCGGTCTAATATTTGTTCCTTAACGCACAGGCCTGCCTACCTAGTCAAAGTATTCTAACCCTTTAAGGTGGTGGATTCAGGGGAAGGGGGAAGCGATTTCACTGGAAATATTGAGTTCCGAGCTGGGGCTCGGGGATTTTTTCTTTTTCACCTAAAATTTCAAATATATCAGAGCGAATTTTTGAAATAATTGGAAAAACTAAAAAAGTCCACCAGTAAAGTACTAATACGCGTGTTTTCCCAAAGAAGAGACCTAGCACAATTTCATATTGGTGCCTGAAATAGTAGAGTAAGGTGGGGCAAAAGTCCGCACGGGGCAAAAGTCCGAATCCTCATTTTAAAATCCCCGGAAGACTTGGCGTTGTTCTAAACAACTTTGTTAGGTTGCTAACAACAAGAGCAGACGATGATTCGAAATTCAATAACGTGTTTAAAGCCGATTGTTAACAATGAGCAAATTTATGTTTTTGTCACCTTCCATCTAACATTTATGGACATTCTCATGGTTGCAACATGTACCAGCATGCACTTTTCTAACTGTCTAATGTCTTTGATTGCAAGCTGATAACCCTAAATAAATATTTTAAAACCTTTTTTTTGTCTACAGTTAACAATAAAAATTTTTTGTGACACTTCGGTGAAAATAGCTAAATGGGGCAAAAGTCCGCGGCCTCGACGGGGCAAAAGGCCCAATGGATCTCCAATGGAACAAATGTCACCCAATGGTATTCGAGTTTCTAATACCCCTACCTAGTAGTTTCTGGGTTTCTAATACCCCTATCAAGTATTTTATCGGATTAATGAGCCTAGGGAAACGACCACGACCCGAAATGTTTATGCAGATTATGAACTTCAATCTTACTGGGAACTAATTGTTATAAGGCCTATTGTGTATTTCTAATAAATAAAATGAATACATAAAACATACCTATACCTAATGTATTTCTTATTAAGTCTTTTTTATACCCTGGTTCGAGAGTTTGTTCGCTGCAGGGGCAATTGTTTTCACCTAAGGACTTTTGCCCGCTAGTGCGGACTTTTACCCCCTCGATGGGGCAAAAGTCCGCAAATGGAATTTTGTTTAAATACCTCTCCTACTCTTATGCTACCGAATTGGAAACCAAAAAAATTATGTAAGATAGCCAATTAACCAGGCTTTCAGGGGATGTTCCTATTTTTATTGTATCTTTCATAGGAAGGTCAAAAAAATTCCCAAAGAAAAACTGCGGACTTTTGCCCCACCTTACTCTATATATTTAAAATTTGAAAAAAAAGCGTTAGAGCTGTTTTCTAGAGCTAATGTACTTACAAATAAATATATAAACCCACAATCCTCGTTTAATAGGATAAGATAAGATAAAATCAAGTGAAATGATTTCATAGAGAAACAATTACTTTCTCTTTCATATTGGCATATATATCGTGCAGTATCCAAAGAGAGTGGAAACTGCAGGGGGGTAATTCAGGGGGAGTATCTGCTCGCAATCAAAAGAGGAAATATAATATCAAGAGTAAAGTCGTCTTGAGAAGATGCCAATGCCAAAATGAGAATATACATTTTAAAGAGTATCTAAAAGTAATTGATTTTTGAATTTTAATCAAAATCGTTGGAGCGAATTTTGAGAAAATAGGAAAAAAACTGAAAAAGTACAGTGAGAGACAATATTTAGTCCCACCCATGCGTTCTACTTGTGATTATTTCATTGTTTTTATATATATAAAGATGAAAATCTTTATTGGAAATTTTCTAGGTGTGAACCATGAAAGATAATATTTATTTAAAAACAAAGAAATAATCACAAGTAGAAAACGCATGGGTGGGACTTAATATTGACCTTCACTGTACATCAGTAAAGTACTAGTTCTTTTTGGCTGTTTTGATAAAAAGCTTATTTTCACGCCTCAGGTGGGTGCTTAACAAATATAAAATTTCAACCTCGTAGTTCAATTCCTTCCTGCTTTAAATTGAACCCAGACACACATTGGATACCAAATGGCTTAAATAGAAATGCCTGGACCCACAATAGATATTATAATAATTAACGGTTATCGTAAGTCTTAAATGGCCTGAGTTGCCGAAAAGACTGTGTGAATGTGTGTGTGTGGGAGTGTGAGTGAGAAAAAAGTGTGAACGTTTAAAAAAAAAAACAGTCTCGGGAATTCGTCAATCCCTTCGCCCCCCCTTCCTAAAGGCGTTAAAAAAATGTCTTCTTTAGCCTATTATGCAACTCGATTGAATATTTTTTCATTACATCGATAAGTGATAGATTTCCCCTCTCGCTCTCTCTTTTAATATTAAAAAACGTAAATTAAAAAATTTCAAAATTTATATGCATCCTTAAAGACATAATTCTTTTAAGTATTTTCAATATCCCCTGGGAGGATTTTCTCTTCTCCCGAATGATGCCATAAAATGTAACGTTATTAAATAACAAGCAAAGAATGTTTCACTTATTAAACTTGGAAGAAAAGAAGCGAAGATATGAAAGAAAAAAGAAAGAATCACATCACAACTATGTTATTATTAAATTTAGATTCCCCGACCCTCTCCCCTCTCAACCGATTAGTCGATTGGGTTGAAATATTAATGATGTTCATTTCTCACTTCTCCAAAGGTGTATGATGTGCCTGTGCTCTTAGAGAGAAAAAGTCTTGGATTTATATTAAAAAATCTGGTGTGACTGGTCGCACAGCACACATTCCTTCGGTAATCGAAAGTTGTGTTCTGTGCTTGTCACACCAGATTTTTTGTGTCGACATGTATTTAGTTTCCGGCAGTACGGAACATTTGAATGCAGATGTAAAATTTATTAGTATGGGAGAATATTTATATTTTGTTACCGTGGCCTCATATCTTTCCTAAAAAGTACAAGCGTAAAGTGTGCTTCAAAAGATTTGAATGACGAAATGAGAATATACATTTGAAAGAGCATCTAAAAAATAATTGATTTTTGAATTTAAATCAAAATGTTCAGGAGCGAATTTTGAGAAAATCAAAGAAAACTGAAAAAGCACATCAGTAAAGTACTAGTACTCTTTTCAAAAGCTTCGTATCACGTGACAGGGGGGTGCCTGACTTGAATATAAACAGACATGGTCTGTCTGTCTGTCTGTGGACAAAATATCTCAAGAACGAAAAGAGCTAGGAAGTTGAAATTTTATATACGAAGTTAGACACCCCCTGGCACGTGACACGAAACTTTTGATCAAAATCGGCCAAAGTGTACTAGTACTTTTTCAGTTTTTTTTTTTTGATTTTCTCAAAATTCGCTCCTGACCATTTTGATTTAAATTCATAAATCATTTATTTTTTAGAAGCTCTTTCAAATGTATATTCTCATTTCGCCCTTGAAATCTTTTCAAGAACACTTTACTCTTGTACTCCATAGAGAAGATAGGAGGCCATGTTAACGAAATCCTCAAAATACCCTCAGCAACTCCTGGCTCTATCGCGATGGCTGATTATTTATTTTTTTTTTTTTTATTGGTGAGGATTTTTTTTTTTTTTGAAAAGATTTTCCCCCTCTTTTCGATGTGTTTTTAAAATAAACATCTCTAATGGTGAAAGTAAAAAAAAAGTTTTTTTTTCCTTCTTTCTTCTTTTTGTCCCCAAGAGTAACTTATTTCCATCAAGATCATTAATATAAAAGGGCTGTTGACTTGGAAAGGGTTGCTGTTGTTTTTGTCAAGAAGAGAGAGAGAGAGAGACAAACATGGCAACCGCCACATTCTAGAAAAGGATAAAAACTCTGTTTGTCTCTGTCGATATCCAAAGAGAAGGATCTAATTGCTGTCAAATGACTTGCTGCCCGGGGGATCGCGTCGTCAAAGGCAACAAAAATTGATCCCGGTGGGGAGTTTGTGGTTGTAGAAATAAAAGTGTTGTTGGAGTGGCGGGTATGCAGCCAATAGGCCTGGTGGGGCCGCCAATTCCCATTTGAGACGTTCCGGCCATCTTCAGTCATGGGAGGAATTTTCATGTAGGCTAATAAAACATTTACTTCGAAACTTTCAAAGAGCCATCGAGGGGGGGTCGCTGGTGTAGTGGGGGAGGATGTCGGCTTCTACAAAGGAGATCCGTGTTCAAATCCTGGGCGTGCGGGATTTTTTCATTAAATAAAAATATTTATTTACTGTAAACAAATCCTCCAGCAGGCACATTGGAATATTGGATCCCACCACAAAGCCCCTCAGGCAACTCTACGAGGAGAGGGAGTTGCTCTGACATCCCGTCCTGTGGAAGGGACGTAAAGAAGATTCCCTCTCAGTGATGCATTCTTCGAAAGGAGTCGGTGCTGAGGGAGTCCCTCCTCAACCAAGACAACCTCCATAGCATAGAAGAGGTTGGATAAAGGGAACCGGTTGGAACCAGAAATAAGGATTAGTTCGCTAGCTAGAGACGAAAGCGGGAGGAGGAGTTAGAGATAGGAAATGATGTAACTTCACGGGGTGCCGGTAGATGGCTACGGCCAGAGGCCGGTTGGGTTTGAGGTGTGTGTCTTCGTGCACGAAGGAACCTCGGGTAAATAAACGGGGATCCCGATAGGAACTCCAAATGAAAAAAAAAGAAAAAAAAAGAGACATCACCCTAGAACCTTTTATTTTACATCACTGACACATGTTTACATCTCTTCTCGTTCGAAAATTGAAATTTAATATATATTATTAATCATAGAATAATAATTGTAAGATTTAATGATTTTTATCTTTAATTATCTATGGGCGGTTTCACACTGGGCGGATTCGAGGCAACTAGTTGACCGGGCAAATGCAACGGGGGTGCAACGTCTGTAGGAAATGAATGCAATCCGCCCTGCCCTTTCACACGCAGTCAACTCGTCACCGCTGAAATCCTGTGGAAGGGCACGATTAGCACCCGAAAAAATTGATTTTTGTAGGCTGCCTTGATCTCCACACTATTAATTTCCAGCCTTGTTTTATTTATTTATTTATTTATTTATTTATTTCTCTTCTACGGACTATTTTGTCCATTATACAAACAAATACACAATTTTGTGTGTGTTTACTGTGTAATTTTACAAAATTAATCAGGTTTACTCATACTTGAGTATATCCAAGGTGTGAACAATGCTCAATACATAACCAGGAATATTTCTCGATTCATACTGATTTACAAAATTACATATACGATTCAAAGGGCAGTTACCAGTATAGGAATTTTTATAATATTCCAAATTGAAGAGAATAAATCTGGAGGGTCTATTTGGAACTCGAAAGCTCAATGCACCCAAAAGGTCAGGGCAATCAATGTCCCCATTCAATAATTTAAAAAGAAACATTACATCATTCAATTCCCGAAGCGTTTTGAGACTGGGAATATTTAATCGAGACGCAACAATGGTGTATTCATGGTTTATATATGGGTCCTGAAGACCCAATCTTGGGGATATTATTCTAAAAAATTTATGTTGCGTTGATTCCAGCCTTTTTATATTTTTTTTAAAAAATGGAGACCAAACATTAATTCTTTCCCAACCTTTTTTGTGCCCCCCCCCCGCCCCCTCAGCCCCTGGCAGCTTCATAGTCTATATTTCTAGTATAAACACAATTTTATATTCAAAGGCAATTGGCTGCCCTTGTATTTGAAATTTCCTCAAATTGCACCCCCCCCTCCCCTCACCTTTTCGTAAATTAATAGGTTAGACAGCTGCTATCTATTATTAAGTTATTAAACATGAAAATTATGAATGTTCTCTCTCTCTCTCTCACTCCCTCTGCTATGCTAATTTGAAGCTTTTGATAAGAAGAAATTTACATCCCTAAGGGCGTCTGTCTGTCTGTCTGTCTGTCACCTTTAAAGTGCCTACCTGAGGCTATATTAAAGGGAAAGACAGAGAGAATTGGCTAAATAATTATATTCTTTGCATATTAAGAAAAAATAAATACTCTTTGTTTGTGAAATCTCCCTGAGAGCCGAACTTGTTCCGACAAGAGATTGGGCAGAATGGACAGGTCTACTTTGAACCCTGTCGGAGTTGCTTCGTAGGCTAGTTGACTATGACTTTCGAGTCTTTTCACATATAGTTAAGCTAATTAATACAATTTTGCTCTTAAATTCCACAACTAATCAAATTTCAATTTTTTTTTATTTGAGTGCGTTGGCATTTCCCGCTCCTTTCTAGGTGGTGAGTCAAATCCATTCATTCGGGGCCGCTAAAGAGAAAGAATTCTCTAGATATAAAGATGAAATGAAATTTAATATTAATGCCTTCGCTATATACAGTAGGCTAATATCCCCCCCCCCTTCGCCCCCCACCCTTTTTTTATTAAAATATAATTTCCTGAATAGATAAACGCAATTTAATAGAGCCATAAAATGGTTCATTCTATTAAATTGAAAGTTTTATTATTATTTAAATAAATGCTCTATTCTACCGTACGTATTAAGCTCCCGATAGACGCCCGGCTCGGCTCGCCAAATCCGCTAATGTCTGGGCTCTCTCGGGTCGGGTATTTTATTTTATTCCTGGCTCGGCTCGGCTCTTGAAGATTTGGCTCGTTGGAAGGCGGGCTCGCCTGTGTAGAGCACTTTAGGAGGCCTTTGAATTGAGTCCATGCTCAAAAGTTACAATAAATTTTTGAAATACCAGCATTGCAACATGTGAATTTTATAATCG
>JAKCPI010008947.1:0-30715 GCA_023213315.1 Euborellia annulipes
ATTTCTTCAATTATGAACATAATTTTTTGGATTTAAGATTCTTGAATAAATATTTGTCGATGAATATAAAGTTTTTTTGTGTTATGCCCCCTTCCCCGAATTTTTAATTTTTTTATTCGATTCAAATATGAACATGTTTTTTGATTTAAATTTTGAATAATTACCCTTTTCAAGATGTTTTAAACCTTCTTTACCC
The DNA here is from genome assembly GCA_023213315.1 of Euborellia annulipes. Lineage (NCBI taxonomy): Eukaryota > Metazoa > Arthropoda > Insecta > Dermaptera > Anisolabididae > Euborellia > Euborellia annulipes. The sequence continues at coordinate 197 of JAKCPI010008947.1, forward strand.
CCCTCCCCGAATTTTTTGTTCTTCATTATTTGCAAATATGAAACATTCTCTTTTTTTTAAATATTCTTTCAAGTGGTTTAAAGTTTTTGTGTAATTCCTCTCCCCCCGAGATTTTTTAATTTCTTATTTTTCTATGTGATGTGCCTCTTTAACAATATTCGATTTTTTGCTCCTTACCATGCATGAAAACCGTTGGTTTTTTACTAAAGAATGTTCCAAAGGAACTTTTTTCTTAGTAAAAATTTAATGCTCTTCAAAAAATTACCGATAAACTTTTTTTGTTGGACTAACGTTCTAGGAGTTACAGATGTTAATATCTTCGTAAATTTAGGGGAATTGATGAACTTTAGGGCCGATGACGCAGGTCTTATCGTTATCCCGATCGAGCTCAAACTTCTTCTCAATCTACTTTTTACACCAATTGTCAACTTTTAAGAGGTTCCCGCCGAAAATACAGCCAAAACAATTTTCTCCCCTTATACCCTACAACCACCCTAATGAACAATGCTTTTTTGGGTTTAAAATTACTGAATAAATATTTGCCGAAGAAGCGAAAATGCAGTCCCTATATATGTAGGAACGAAAATAATTTTTCTGGTACGGTTAAATGTGGGCAGAATACCCGACATTATAGCTGGTATGATCCGGTATGATCCAAATACGCCTGATAAAATGATCCTGTATTACAAAAGAGCGCTTTTTTAAGAAAGTACTTTACAGCTATTTACTATTTCTAGTAATTGGCCCTTTATTTAACACAATAAATAAAGAAATAAAATATTTAGTCACTACTTATCTTCGTGATTAGTAATAAATTCATATCATTTTATAATTTGCAAATTACGTTTATTACCTTAGCGTGATTTCCTAAGCTTTTTCGAAATTCTATTTTTAAGAGCATTAAATTCTCATTTTGGAGTTTTTTTTTATATTTCACTTTTTAAAAGTGTTGAGATATCAATTTGTTTTTGCGGTAAAAGAAGAATCGAAGCATTGAGAATTGACCATGAGTTAAGAACGTTTAAGAGGTCCATGAATTTCAGGTTTTCAACGATGGCCGTCCAAGAAACATGCTCGCATGTACCCAAATTTGCCCGCCGATGGCGAATTGCCGGTGAAGTTAGCGAGCAAAGCTCGCCGAATTGAGTGCGGCGGGTCCAGGGCGGCAGTTCCCCCGAGTAGCGCGTTCGCCGAAGGCGAACGCTTTGCGGCTTTAGTATTAATTATATTTATTTAAAATTTTTCACAGTATTCTTTATTTTTGCTTCCATGAAAAAACATTCCACAAATGAGTATTTATTTCATTGAATACCTTCAAATGTTTTTGAAAAATTGAGTGAATTGCATTCACACCAAATGAAATAGACAAGCCTCACGAGATTATTATTATAAATTAGTATTCAGATCTAAGTTTTTTTAAGATAAATAATTTGAGTTTTAATAAATGAATAAATAATAACTGGAATGATTATGAAAGTCTTCCATATTTTATCTTTATAAGCAATCTAATTTTTCTTCCATTGGTAAGAGGATCTTATCTTTGACATTTAATTAAAAAAAAAAAATGTTTTTTATATAAATTAAAGAGAAATTCTCCAGAGGTTATAGATGAATCAAAAATTTTAGATAATATTTGTATAGGTCCTAATAAGCCTAATTTGATTAATAAAAATCTGGTGCTTGTCACACCAGATTTTTTGTGTCGAGATATATTTAGTTTCTGCTGATATATTAGAATTCAAGATGTAAAATTTATAAACTATTAAATATTTATCTTTTGTTACCATGGCAACCATTTCTCCTATCTCACCTATGAAGTACAAATTAAAGTGTGCTTCAGAAGATTTCAAGGGAAAAATGCGAATACACATTTTAAAGAGCAACTAAAAAAATAATTGATTTATGAATTTTAAACAAAATCGTTAGAGCGAATTTTGAGAAAATCGAAAAAACTGAAAAACTACATCAGTAAAGTACTAGTAATTTTTAGGCCGATTTTGTTCAAAAGCTTATTTTCACGTCCTAGGTGGGTGTCTAGCTTAAATATAAAATTTCAACCTCCTTGCTCTTTTCGTTCTTGAGATACAGACACACAGACAGACCATGTCGCGAAAACCACTTTTTTGGATTCAGGGGACCTCAAAACGTGTATATCCATCAAAATCTTGACATCGAATTTTTGGCATGAATCCAATTCTTTCTCTCTCTTATATATATATATATATATTACATAGGTAAGAGAAAGAAAAAAATTGTATTTAAACAATATTTTAAGACCTAAATTAGAAATAGAGAAGTCAGCAGTTTTTTTTTTTTAATTAAACTGCCAATTCTTTTTTTTGATGATTTAAGCCTACCTTTGCTCTGCTCTTCTCTCTCCTTCGGTGGCCCCATCCAAAAAAGACAAGGCGAATGTCAGATGGGATACTCAAGCTCTTAGCTTAAACAAAAAACAAAAATAAATACACGTGAGTTGCATTTAATACCGCCATGTTAGCTTTAATTTAAAAAAAAAAGGAAGAAAAAAAAGTGAAAGAGAATTAACAGTATAATAAAAAATAAAAAATTATTTTATTTTTTTATAATACTATAATAGCATAATTACATAAATAATTTTGAAATAAAAACCACCTCAACTTGAGATCTGCAGACTATTAATTTATGCAAGTATAATTTTATTACTCGTTTAATTTCAAAACTTTGATAGTTAATTTTTAATGTTATAAAATAAATAAATAAATACCAGTTTAGCTAATCGTGGTTATCCATCCATATTAAAAACTTTTCTTATCTTTAATATAGAAATTTAAATACACAATCAAATCTTTGGGTTTTATTTAATTTTTTTTTTTTTTTTATTCATCGAACGGACCATTAAGTTTGAACATTTATAAAATGTTTACGTGGCTTTGCTAAATAAATGATTTTATATAATTGTTTAAATATAATTTTGTCAAATGAATTTAAATTCAGGAAACAATTTAGGGAGGGAAGATTTATTTTACTTTCTCTTACCCTATATTTGAAATATATATAGAGAGAAAGTATTGCGATCATGTCAAAAATTCGATGTCTAGATTTTGATGGATATACATGTTTTGAGGTCCCCTGAGTCCAAAAAAGTGGGTCCCGCAAATTGGTCTGGTCTGTGTGTGTGTGGACACTTTTGACCATGAAGGAAATGGGCTAGGAGGTTGAAATTTTATATTTAAGTTAGACTTTTTCGAACTCGTGTTAATAAGCTTTTAAACAAAATCGACCAAAAACTACTAGTACTTTACTGATGTACTTTTTCAGTTTTTTTCGATTTTCTCAAAATTTGCTCCAAGGATTTTTTTTTTAAATTCAAAAATCAACTATTTTTTAAAAAGCATATCAGTGAAATTTTTCGTTGAAATCATTTGAAGTACACTTTACTGATGTACTTTTTCAGTTTCTCAAAAATTCTCAAAATTCGCTGCTACGATTTTGTTTAAAATTCTTAAATGAGCTATTTTTTTAGAGGCTCTTTAAAAAGTATATCAGTGAAATTTTTCGTGGAAATCGTTTGAAGTACACTTTACTGATGTGGAAGCATTCGTAGCTCAGCACCATCTATGAATCATCGCGTGGTCAAGTTTGGAACTAAAGTGCTAAGAGCAACTAAATATATCTCGACACAAAAAATCTGGTGTGACTAGCACGGTGCACAACTTTCTCTTACCGAAGGGTTAGAGAAAGTTGTGTGCTGTGCGCCAGTCACACCAGATTTATTTATTTTTTTAATATTTTACAAAATTTTCGATAATTAAAAAATTCACGATTTGATTAAAATAAAAAAAAAGATAAGAATCTTAATTTTCCCTTTTTTTTAATTTATTTATTTAAGGTCGTTTTCGGCATTGAAGGCCATTTAGACCTTTCTATTTAATTTTTCTTTAAAATAAAGAAAAAAAATTCAGGATTAAATGAGATGAACGTAATTGTCAAATTTTAAATTTTTGACATTGAGTGTTTCATTAATATCTTCATAACTTCATTAACATAACCAATTTGCCCTCGGGCTTGGCGTAGTTGGTAGCGCCCCTGCCTTGTATACCAAGCAAATATTTTTTTTTAGTAAAAAACATCCTATTAAATATTTATCTTTTTTTTTTATCTTAAAAACATCGACATATTGTGAAATTCTTTTGTTGCTTTCTCCTCTGGGAAACATAGAAAAGTAAAATATATTCTTAAGATTCCTATGATGAAAAATTTAAACATTTCTTTCTTTCTTCCTTTCTTTTTGAATATTTATACTATTTTCTTTCCTTTTTTTTTCTTAATTGAGCTTATTCTTTTTACTTTTTTTTTTTTTGAGAAAGAAAAAGTCATTTTAAAATTAACCAAGATTAGAATAGACTTCTCATCTTCTTTTAAAAAGCGTTTGTGATTTTCGATTTTCCTGGCTATTGTCAAGAGAATATAAAGTTTAATTTCTAAATTTCATCCAGAGAAGCTTGGAGAAAGACTTGACGGACAGACAGATAGACCCTTGGGAATTTCAGAGCTCGACATAGCATGTTCAACATTTATTCGCCATTAATTCAGCTTTCGCCATGTCCTGGAACTCTTTAAGAAGGGATAATCAAAAGGGATTAAAGAATTTAAAATATCATCATGCTAGAGAGAATTGTCACATCAAATTGAAACCGAATATAGTTTTAAAAAAATTTTTTTATAAAATACGGATTTTTTTTATCTTCCAATCAGCTGGCAAAGAAATGTGAGAATTTGATTCAAGGGAGCTCGGGAGCGAATTGGTTACGCATGTTTTTCCCGATAAGATGGCGTAGTGTGCCATAAAAAGTATGCCCAAAAAATCAAGTAATTCAAAAATTTGCCAAGAGATGTCAGAATGGTAGCTAATAATATTTAATGCATTTGGTTGATTTTCATTGATCTTTTAACAATAAATTCTTTATAAATGTTATTATATATTATGTATCTTTTATAAAAGCATAAAAATATATAAATATAGGCCAGATATAGGCTAATACTATATCATCTGTTAGACTAGCCTGCCATCTATTGCAAGAATGCTGAACTAATTTTACAGTTGGTTTTTAAATAAATCATCTAAGCTTATTTTAAATATGTGATTAATAATAACAATAAATTCATTTTTTAATTAAAAAAAAATTAAAGATTATTGGGACAGATTGTTTTTTTGTATTTGCTTGACAACAAAAAAATTAATTACGATAATTTTGTAATAAGTCATTTTTTTTTTTTTTTTTAAACATTCGCACTTTTTTCTCATTCACACTCACATTCACACAGTCTTTTCGGCAACTTAGGCCATATAAGACTTTGACGATAACCGTTATTTATGAATTTATCTATTATTGGGGTCCAGGCATTCTTATTTGGTATCCAAATGGCTTAAATAAAATCATCGGACTGCCTGGGGTCCGAATCCGCGACGTTTGGTATATGAGGTTAGCACGCTAACCTCTACACCATGCCCCGAGGGCTTTTAATAAGTCATTAAAAAAATTATAGCTCGATGTCCCAATAATCTCTTATGAATTTAATTCATTAAAAAAAAACCGCATTGAAAAATTGAGCCTTTTAATAATCTAGTTTTTTTTTTAAAGTACGTTTAGACGTCGCTCCTGAACCCCCTTAAGGTTTATTTTATCACTTTATCATAGCAGGGTGTATCATCACGAGTTATTTGAGCTAAGACTGGAATTTCTTCAATTCCTTATACTGTAGCCCTATATCAGTCTTTCTCTTTTCACTCAATCGAACTACAGTTGCTTGTTTACTCGGTCGCATCTCTCATTAAAAAGATAAGAAGATCATATAAATGGCGAGCTTTAATAATATTTTGTATTCAATTAAAATTCCAGCTTAAATTCGTTTTCTTTTTTTTTTTAGAGATCAATAGATTTTAATAACTTCTTATTAATTCAAATTATATTCGTAAAATTTTATTATCGTTTCAAAAATAAAAATAAATTTTATTCAATCACATTAAGTATTCAATTGAAGAGTATGATCTTAATATAAATTAGAAAATTAACTTAATCCGCAATAAAATAAAAGTTGCATAAAATAGACCTAGAGTCAAATTTAAAATAGAAGATATGGAATTTTACCTAAAATAGAGAATGCGAGAATTAAAAAAAATTTAGTAGATTGCATACTGGCTGTTTCCAATTATTCTGCTTCTCTATGAGCGATGTCCAAAACAGTAGCGAAAAGTTGCCCTTTTTCTGACAACCGAAATCCACATCGACTTAGCACTCTAATGAATTTAAAAAGGAAATATATACCAGGTAGGGTAAGGGTGAACGCACACCGATCGAGCAAAAACGTTTTCGAATTTTTGCCTAAAACTGTTTGTTCAATGCTTTTCTTTGGGTCAACGCACACCGAAGAGACAAAACACAATTGGACATGATACGACATCATAGAACAAAATGTTTTGTCCGAAAACGTTTTTGCTAGAACGGTGTGCGTTGGCATCGAACAAAACGTTTTCCTTTTGAAGCAAAATAATTTTTTTTTTATAATTTTTAAAAACACACTTTTTTTTCCCATTCACACACACAGTCTTCTCGGCAACTCAGGCCTTATAAAACGATACTCATTATTTGTTAATTTACATATTGGGGGTCCAGGCATTCTTATTTAAGCCATTTGTGGCAGCAAAATGCTCGATGGCAAAACATTTTGCTTGATTGGTGTGCGTTGGCACCAAGCAAAACGTTTTGCTCGATTGGTGTGCGTTCGAATTTTTGACATGTTCGTCAATACTTTCTCTCTATATATATTTCACATATAGGGTAAGAGAAAGTAAAACGGGCGTTCCTGTATTAATGAAAATTATATTGATATTAATATCTAATCTTTATTCAAAAAAAAAATTACATTTTTTTAAACTTATATTTAATGCATGACTTGATGATTATTTAAAGAATTCCATCCAAAAAAAATGTTTGATTTTTATTACGAAAATTCTTTTGGCATTTCTTCACTGATGTCATAACAACTCCTTTTCCTTCTTTTGAATATTTCAAGCAATCCATATCTTTAGCCTTAAGATTTAATCCATTTTAAATTTTTATTTTAAATGAAAAAAAAAGAAGAGAAAGACGTGAAAGGCAAAATCGAATGTGGCATCTTGAGGAGAGAACATCTTAACTCCGACACTCGAGGTGTCTTCTATAATTAATTATAATTAATTTTGAAATGTTGCTGAAATTCATTGTATTCCATGATTCACTAATTGCTTGGAATCTCTGACAGACAATTTGACAGAGGATTTCTATCATAATCCGAAACTTGCTGATATAGCCAATATTTTACTTTCAATCAAATGCTGAATTCAAAAAATTATTTGTTTATAAACGCTAATAATATTGTGTAAATTTGGTAAATATGTTAACTTTGTAAAATAGTAAATAGCGAGCTATGATAAAGCTGTCAGAGCAATAAATTACTGATGGAATATTTTAAATGCATTATAAGAACTAAGAAACTGAAATTTTTGTTTAAGAGAAAACATTAATTTTGAAAATCAGAGGCTTTCCTATATTCAATATAATAGCTGGAAATATTAAGGGGGTTCAGGAGCGACGTCTAAACGTACTTAAAAAAAAAAACTAGACTATTATAAGGAATTTTTCAATGGTTTTTTTTTTTAATGAATTAAATTCATAAGAGATTATTGGGACATCGAGCTATAATTTTTTTAATGATTTATTAAAAAATCATCGTAATTAATTTTTTTGTTATTAAAGCAAATACAAAAAAACAAGGTCCCAATAATCTTTAATTTTATAAAAAGTTAAGGAAGAGTGAAAAAAATAAATAAAAAAAAAAAAAAAGTGAATTATTTTTTTTAATTTAAAAATGAATTTATTGTTATTATTAATCACATATTAATTAAGATATTTTTAAAATAAGCTTAGATGATTTATTTAAAAATCAACTGTCAAATTAGTTCAGCATTCTTGCAATAGATGGCAGGCTAGTCTAACAGCACCATAGAGTCCCTATATATCAGAGTCTGGCCATACGAGCGACCGTTAGAATTGTCGGCCATCTTTCTTCCGACCGCTCCATTGAATACACGGCGAAAAAATGATTTTTTTTGTTAATTAATTATATAATAATTTTATTCAAAAAAAAACTCATAGAAACAGAAGCTAATAGTTTAATGATTATTTATATACTAAAAAAAAGTAAGTAAAACCACTCAAAATAATTTATTTAATGAAAAAACATTTGAATTTGACATTTCCCAATCTGTCATTTTTCACTTTCTCATAGCTATATATGTAATATTTATTTCTAAAATAAAGTGAATAATCTCAAGAATATTATTTAAATGAATGAATTATTTTTCCTTTACTTTTCCTTTTAAAATATACATTTGGAATTTATAAATTAGGCCTACTCTATATGTGAAAAATTTGATAAGAGCTTTGACTTTATCACGGACAAGGGCAAATACAAGGGGGGAAAGCGGGCAATTACCCCTCCCCCTCCCCCACCCCCGAGATTCGAGAAAAAAATTTTTGATATTAAAACTTACAAATTTGATTTGTAAATATATTCTGGTAAACAAAAACGGAATGCACTTTTAAATTACCGAAAATAAGAAAAAAATTGTGTTCTGTGCGACCAGTTAAACCAGATTACTCCCCCCCCCTAAGAAATTTCTCTGGACCCGCTCTTGATCACGGACATAAATATAGGGTGCCCAGACGTTCTCTTTTTATCTAAAAATGTGTCGGGTATCTTTTCTCAAATTTGGTATTTTGTTTTTCATTTTTCTGCCTCAGTAAGTGAGGATCGGGCAAATGGGGCAGTGCGGGATTTAAAAGCCGCCCCCCCCCCTTTACGGCAGATATTGAAAACATGTTTTTTTTTTTTTTTTTTTTTTTTTTTTTTTTTAATTCTATTATATAATATCTCTGAGTTCAAATTTTGTATAAATTATCATTTTTCAATAATAAAGAAAATTCTTAAAAGATTTCATTTTTTTGCAATGAGTTAATTACTAAAGCTATTTATATTTGTTTTATTCTTTTTTAAATCGATTATTTTCTTAGAAAACTCTATTTTATAATTAAGAAAATAAATTGTAAGCTAAAAACATATATAAATATACATAAACTCAAAATTAAAAGTGATTTTAAGATTCTAATCATCTAAATATAACCCTAAACTTTGCATTCTCAATATAATAAAATTAATGGAGATTTTTAACATATGATGAGTAATATTTATAAATTGAAACCTCTAAAATAATGTTCTAAAAAGATTTCATGATACTTTGAACGGGTATCGTTATAAAAGTTAAATGAAATATTTTTTAATCCCATAGAGATGCATTGAAAATTTGAATTGGCGCTAAAATCAGGAAGAAAGATGGCGCGACCAATAGAAAAAAAGTTCCCGTATGGCCAGACTCTGATATACAGGGACTCTAACAGACCATATAGTATTAACCTATATCTGGCATATATTTATATATTTTTATGCTTTCATAAAAGATTCATAATATGTAATAACATTTATAAAGTATTTATTATTAAAAGATCAATGAAAATCAACCAAATGCATTAAATATTATTAACTACCATTTTGACATCTCTTGGCAAATTTTTGAATTACTTCATTTTTGGGCATACTTTTTATGACACACTACGCCATCTTATCGGGAAAAACATGCGTAACCCCTTCGCTCCCGTTCCCCCCTTAAAATATTTGGGGTATATTTAATTAAAGTCGAAACTGTTTCATGTAAGGAAATGTCTATTTTTAGAAGACTAATTATCTGGCTGCCTGCTTCTTTCATCTATTATTTATTTTAAAATATTTTTAAGGATGAAATTTTAATTCGAAATATAACCAGAATACTATAAAAAGGCTAAAATAAAAATCTTAGCACCGAAAGGGAAAGGAGAATAATATTGAATCAAAGTTTATTAATGTTAAAAACAAAATAATTTTTAACTCCGCCTGTAGATAGGCAACCATTTCACCTAGGACTTCCCTGATCTGTTATTACGTTTGAACTGGCAACTCTTTAATTTTTATTACATCATAAAGGCCTCTTTCTCTGACGTTTTGAAATTAAACTCTTCTCTTTTTTCATTTAAATTGATTATTTGACTTACAAAGACGATCCAAACATGTTCTTCATATCTAAATATTAATTAATTTCAATTAAACAATAACATGTTATATTTGCTTTTGGTCAAAATAGCAATAACCCCTTAGGGTAGAAACTTGTAGCAGCAAAATTAGTTATAGTCGCTTTAATCCATTGAACCCTAAAGGCACATGAGGGTGCCATTAGTAAAAATACAAGTGAAAGCACGAGAATTAAAATTTGCCCTTCATAATCAAAAAACAAATCGTGAATCAAAAAACACGTGAAAGAAAAAAAAGTCCCTTCGTAAATGCTTCTAAATAAATTTCATCCCATTTTATTTCCTTCAATTTTAAATTCGATTTGTTTCTTTTAAACGAAAACCGATAATATGTTATTTATTTATTTATTCCAAATTCGTTTTTCGAAAAAAAAAAAAAAATCTTCCTTTCTAACCCTATATATAAATGTGTATTATTTTAAAAGTGGAATTGTGAACATTTCAGTTGAGATTGCTTTTGGTAAGATCTGTATCCGATTTAAAACGGAAATACTATCCTCTAGGAAAAAAAAATTGAGATTCAAATAATAGATAGAAGGAAAAAAAAAGTTAAGGATCAAGGTTAGTAGATTGCGTGTCGAAGTGGAGAAAAATGAAGACGTCGAACCTTTTAAAATCCTGTGAGTTAAGTACTCGATTTGGTTTTAACTTTGCGGATTTATTTTAGAAAAATTCTTTAAATATAAAATTAAGAAATTATTGCTGCATTATGGTTGGGAATTAGGAAGATGAGAGAGAACGAAAAAACTAAGACAGGAGCTATTTTTGATAACAATAAAAAACTGGCACCAAACATTCTTGTTAGATTAGCTATAGTTTCTCAGGTTTTTTCCTATTTTCTTTCTCTTACCCTATATATAGAGAGAAAAAGTATGGCGATCATGTCAAAAATTCGAGGTCGAGATATACACGTTTTGAGGTCCCCCCCTGAGTTAAAAAAAAAATTTTCGCGACATGTCTGTTTGTCCGTGTGTGTGTGTGTGTAACGATTTTTAGCATGAAGGAATTGAGCTACCAGATTGAAATTTTATATCTAAGTTAGGTACCCTCCCAGACACTCAAAATAAGCTTTTGAACAAAATTGACCAAAAAGTACTAGTACTTTACTGATGCACTTTTTCAGTTTTTTTCGAATTTTTCAAAATTCGCTTCAACGATTTTGTTTAAAATTCGTAATAAAAAGGCCGAGCAGCTATATTTATTTCTTTATTTAAAGAACCCACAGCGACGTTTCGGTCGACTATGCGACCATCTTCATGGCTACAATTGAGTTTATAAAAACATAACATCAAGAGGTTGTTATAACAAAGTACAAATTTCAAGACATAAAAATAAATTATCATTACCTAGAGTTCAGTCAACAGGGGGGGGGGTTCTGATAATGATAATGATAATTTATTTTTATGCCTTGAAATTTGTATTTTGTTATAACAACCTGCTTGATGTTATGTTTTATAAACTCCATTGTAGCCATGAAGATGGTCGCATAGTCGACCGAAACGTCGCTGTGGGTTCTTAAATAAAAGAAATAAATATAGCTGCTCGGCCTATTTATTTTCTACTACATATTGATTCAGCTATTCGCCTCGCTTACATAAAATTCATAAATCAATTATTTTTTAGATGCTCTTTAAAAAGTATATTAGTGAAATCTTTCGTGGAAATCGTTTGAAGTACACTTTACTGATATACTTTTACAGTTTAATATTACTGATGTTTAAGCATTCGTAGCTCAGCGCCATCTATGAATCGCGAGGTCAAGTTTGCAACTTAGATGCTATGGGAAACTAAATATATCTCGACACAAAAAAAATCTGGTGTGACCAGCATGGTGCACAATCATTTGATATATGACTGTAGGGCTGGACGGTAATGGATTTTCATTACCGACCTCGATAATGAAAAAAAACCGGTTTTTCTCGAAAGTCGGTAAAAATTTTTTACCGCCCGCGGAACCAAAGTTTGCCGCCGCGGAACATTTTTTTTTTTTTGCGGAACCAAAATTTTTCCCAGGCCGAAAAAATATTTTACCTACCTTTTTTTAGAGAGCCAATTTTTTGCCGAAACATTTTTTTCCCCCGCGAAATCAAAATTTTTCCCCGGCCGGAAAAATATTTTACCTTTTTTTTAGAGAGCCAATTTTTTGCCGAAACATTTTTTCCCCCGCGGAATGCCAATTTTTTTTTTGCCGAAACATTTTTTCCCCCCGCGAAATCAAAATTTTTCCCCGGCCGGAAAAATATTTTACCTTTTTTTAGAGAGCCAATTTTTGCCGAAACATTTTTTCCCCCGCGGAATGCCAATTTTTTGCCGGAACATTTTTTCCTCCCGTGGAACCAAAATTTTTCCCCGCCCGGAAAAATATTTTACCTTTTTTTAGAGAGCCAATTTTTGCCGAAACATTTTTCCCTCCGCGGAATGCCAATTTTTTGCCGAAACATTTTTTTCCCCGCGGAACCAAAATTTTTTCCCGGCCGGAAAAATATTTTACCTTTTTTTTAGAGAGCCAATTTTTTGCCGAAACATTTTTTTTTTCTCGCGGAACCAAAATTTTTTACCGCCCGAAAAAATAGGTTTTTACCGACTTTCGAAAAAAACCGGTTTTTATCGAATTAGAGGTTCGTTACCGCGTTTTCGGTAAAAAATTTTTACCGGTTTTTACCGGTAAACCGGTTTACCGTCCAGCCCTATATGACTGTCTTCTGAAGAAAGAGTGCGATCAACTTTCGAGACGTTAACAGCAAAATGTTTCTTCTTCTTCTTCTATCTTGTTTGTCTTTATCCCCATGTGGGGGTCGGCAAAATTAATTTATAAAAAAAATGAGACCGAGAGAAAAGCAAGCCGATACGTCACACGACCTGACCCTTAACTTAACAGCAAAATGCCTTTTATATATTTCTCCTTGAATGCTTACCATCTATATTTTCAACAGGCGTCAGACCGATCGACGGGCCGGCCTTTTTCTATTTCTTCCCGGTTGCAAAAACCCATGAACCCCCGACCCCGCACAACGGGATTAAGTCGAAGAAGGAAGAAGAAGACGATTTCAAGAGCCCAAAGTATATCGACTCTCCTGAAGTAACGACCAGCTTTCGAAACAAAAATTGAATTTTCTCTACAACTCAATTGAGTTCTCCCTAGATATGTGCAGGTAGACACATTCATGTCGATCTCTGTTAGTAGACTATCTCTATTGTTCACTCCTGAAGTTACTTTATTTCCTATTCCTAACTTCCCCTTTGTATCTAAAAGTATCCTTTGTATTCAATATAATAAAGATGTTGTCTTAATAAAGGAGAAACTCCGTCATATTTTATTTAAAATTGGAATAATTGAGGCAAGGATAACTAATTGTTGATCATTCAAGCTACAACTTACTGTTTTTCACAAAAACATTCTAGTTCAGTAACACATGTCGTTCTGTCATTAGAATCCTTTCGAAAAATAAATCATCGAGGAGAAATTGTAATACTCTACTCTCTCAGATCCTTTTCCTTCTGTTCTCGGCGAAGTGGTTACGCATGTTTTTCCCGATAAGATGGCGCAGTGTGTCATAAAAAGTATGCCCAAAAAAATCAAGTAATTCAAAAATTTGCCAAGAGATGTCAGAATGGTAGCTAATAATATTTAATGCATTTGTTTGATTTTCATTGATCTTTTAACAATAAATACATTATAAATGTTATTTTATACTATGTATCTTTTATAAAAGCATAAAAATATATAAATATAGGCCAGATATAGGCTAATACTATATTGTCTATGAGACTAGATTGCCATCTAATGCAAGAATACTGAACTAATTTGACAGTTGATTTTTAAATAAATCATCTAAGCTTATTTTAAAAATTTTTTAATTAATATGTGATTAATAATAGCAATAAATTCATTTTTAAATTAAAAAAAAATTAAAGATTATCGGGGCAGATTGTTTTTTTGTATTTGCTTGATAACAAAAAAATTAATTACGATAATTTTTTAATAAGTCATTAAAAAAATTATAGCTCGATGTCCCAATAATCTCTTATGAATTTAATTCATTTAAAAAAAACCGCATTGAATAATTACTTATAATAGTCTAGTTTTTTTTAAAGTACGTTTAGACGTCGCTCCTGAACCCCCTTTTGGAGGGGAATAGATCTCTTACTCTAACGTTTCTTTTCGACTTCTATTCCACAAACAGATTTTATTTTGTGAATATGATACAATGAATAAATGTTGATATCCCAAGCATGATTTCCCGACATTATTTCCAAATCTTTTTTCGCTTTTTACTTTCTCTTACCTATGTATATATGTAATATATATATAGAGAGAAAGTATTGGTTCATGTCAAAAATTCGATGTCGAGATTTTGATGGATCTTCACGTTTTGAGGTCCCCTGAATCCAAAAAAGTGGTTTTCGCGACATGGTCTGTCTGTCTGTGTGTCTGTCTGTGTGTCTGTGTGTCTGTGTGTGTGTGTGTCTGTGAACAAAATATCTCAAGAACGAAAAGAGCTAGGAGGTTGAAATTTTATATTTAAGTTAGGCACCCCCATGGGACGTGACACGAAGCTTTTGAACAAAATCGACCAAAAAGTACTAGTACTTTACTGATTCACTTTTTCAGTTTTTTTCGATTTTCTCAAAATTTGCTCCAACGATTTTTTTTAAAATTCAAAAATCAATTATTTTTTAGATTCTCTATAAAATGTATATTCTCATTTTGTGATTGAAATCTTCTGAAGACCACTTTACTCTTGTACTCCATAGAAAAGATAGGAGAAATGGTTGCCATGGTATCAAAATATAAATATTTTCCCATACTTATAAATTTTACATCTTGAATTCAATTGTACCCTACTGTAGGAAACTAAATACATGTCGACACAAAAAATCTGGTGTGACAAGCACAGTGCACAACTTTCGATTACCGAAGGTAAGAGAAAGTTGTGTGCTGTGCGCCAGTCACACCAGATTTTTTGAGAAGAAGAGAAAATCAGTCCAAAAGAGCGACAATGATTAAAAATTCAAATTGGATTCGCCTTCCATTTTTTTTTTCTTTTTCGTTCCCGAATAAATCTTAAATTTAAATTTAAATGCATTTTTCATGCTCTTCTTCTTTTTGATTTATTTAAACGAAACAGCTTTAAAAAAAATTTTATTTCAAATTTCATTTTAATATAGATTATTGAGAATCTTATTGATCTTAAAATAAAATGTTGTTTTCGTCAGTAAAATGAAATAGTTTAATCAAATATTCAAAGGAGGTTGTTGGTGTTGGTTGGGGAAAAAAAAAAAATTGCTGGAAGTCTAATGTGCTGACCTCAGCTTTTGTGAAATGGAATTCCAGCTCAAAATTAAAATTGAATCTTTAATAAAATGACTACGAATAAAGGAATAGGAAAAATAAAAAATGTTTATTTACTTATTTAATATCTTCGATTCGATCTTAAAGATTAACCTACTGGAATGTCTATTGTTTACTCGTGCAAAGAGATTATTAATAAAATTGGAATTTTTCCTTTTTGATATCTTCGGTTGAGTGGTTTGAGAGTTCAGCAAACTTTAATTTTTTTTTTTTGCAAAGAATGAAGAGTAATTTAATAAAGAGGACGAAATAATATTACGTCTAATGCTCGGCAAAGTAAATATTTTATGAAAAATTTTATATTTAATACAAACCTACTTTAAGTTAATTTTGTGACTATCAATAGAGTCAGTTTTTGTATGTTTTATTTCTATTGGTTAGTGACACGCATTGTATTTGGCCTAAACAACGGTTAATTAATTAACTTCTAAACAAGCCCTATATTCGGTTATATATCCACTTTTTATTTCAAGGATATACAATTGAATGCATGTTACTATCAAATGAATGAAAAACGCAAAAAGCGATTTAAGCGTCATTAGGGGGGTTGAAATTGTCAAATCCATCATCATAATTATGGTATATTTATGAAGAGAGAAAATTTTGCATTTAAAAAGCTTGTTAGATTACAAAAAAAAAAAAAAAAAAATTATTACTGTATGTGTGAGGTTCATTTAAGACCAATTAGGGAAAATGACTTAATTACGAACTTGTTAATTTTAAAAAGGATTATTTTGCCAGATTTACTAAATATTTTTTTAGTAGAGGCGAGCAGTAATTTATATATAATAAAAAGGTCGTCTTCTTATTAAGATGGTAGGCTTATTAAGTTGAATGTAAAATAAATTAAATTTTATTTTCCAGGCCCAAATAAAAAAATGCTCTGAAAAAGCGTCCCTGACGAGTTGATAAATCACTTCTGAAGATGACACACTTGAAATAAATAACTCGGTGTTTTATTTATATATTTTAATTTAAAAAATCTGGTGTGACTGGTCGCACATCACAACTTTCTCTTACTTTCGGTTATTGAAATTTGTGTTCTGTCTTTACACACCAGATTTTTTTGTGTTGACATACGAATATTTAATTCTCGACAGTACGGTACATTAGAATTCAAGATGTACATTTTTTTGGAACGAAGTTCTTTAACGCGGCTTACGCAGGGTGAATTGGGAGAAAATGTAACGTAACAAAAACGCGTTCCTAACAAAAATGCGTTCCCAGCGCCCGAGCGAAAGCGGAGGAAGGCGAGATTAGCCGAAGTCTTGGCGAGGCCACGCCCACCTCCTCTTTATTTCCTTCTATCTACGCCGAAGAGGTTCCTCCCTGGCTTGACGGAAAGTCCGCCGAAGGCGGGGAGTCGGCGACATTTATTTATACCATTTGGTATCCAAATGATTTAAATAAAGCGGACTGCTTGAGATCCGAACCCGCGCCTTGTGGCTTTTCAACAATTCTAGTCTCTTGGCCACGGAGGGGGGGGGGATGTAAATTTTTAAACAGAAAAAAATATTTATATTTTGTTACTTTGTCAAGTATTTCTTCTACTTTTCCTATGAAGTACAAGAGTAAAGTGTGCTTCAAATAATTTCGAGGTCAAAATGAGAATATAATCAATATATTTGAAAGAAGATCTAAGAAATATGAATTTGAATAAATTCATTTTGAGAAAATCGAAAAAAAAAAAAAAACTGAAAAAGTACGTCAGTAAAGTAGGCCTACTAGTACTCTTTGGCCGAAAGCTCCGTATCACGTTCCAGGGTAGGACCTGACTTAAATATCAAATTTCAACTTGTTCAATTTGATCTTGAGATATTTTGTTCACAGACTCCATCCCTATTTATTTCAAATGAATAGTAGCCAATTCAAAATTATCGCTTGGGGCGGGAAGCGAACTCCTAGGCACAAGAATCAAATGCCTTCTCCTTGAGTCACGGGTCACGGGCACATATAAAGGTCAAAACAATTATTTTTTAGTTGGTACATTAAAATATTGCATTTTGTATTTCAAAAGTCATGTTTTAATTACATCACCTCTTGTTAGTATTAATTAAATATTAATAATTTAGAATTGTGCTTAGTCACAATCTATTTGAATATTAAACACTACAATTGGATTTGGATTAAATATTTAACCCTAAAATTGGATTTGGTGTTATGCTTTGTTCTGATTGGATTATCGAGTAAACAAGTGAGTTGTTTGGATTAGTGGAAATTATTATCTACCCCCTTGAAATATAAATACTAGTGTAAATTTTAAATGACTAAATAAAGAGTGATTTGACATAGGGGTGCAAAATTCTTATTTTGGGAATGAAAATAATTAAAAATTGTATTCTATAAATTATTTACTATCACCTCGATATTTTTTATTTCGACTAAAATTTTTTTGATTAAATCACTTGAAAATTTTTTAAAAATTTTAATTTTGTCAAAATTATTTTTAGGTCAAGTAATATAATAGATTTGATTTACTACTATTTGAAGGAAATAAATATTTTTATTGTCTTTATTTATTTATTTTATTTTTTTTAAGGGAGGTGCCCCTTTCCCTTCCCCTCTTCTGATTCAAATTCTTTACGGCGCTCATGATCCCAAAGTGAGCAAAATTCATATTATTTTTTATTTGAGCTTGTTAAGTTGTCCAAGACAGATTTCTTACTTGCACATTAATCCGTATTTTTTTTTAATATTGATTCAAATTTGCTCTAGGCTTACACAAACTTGGATAAGAAGATTTACAAGTGTTTTTATCTATAAATGAAGAGTTTGCCTAAAGCAAGTTTGATATTATATTATAAAGTGTAGCTAGCTGTCTGTTAATTTTTTTTTTTATTTTTTTTTTGCTTGATAATATAATAAAATAAAAATGATGAACGAAAATGCCCAAGAGGGAAATATTACTCAAAGAGTAATAATATGGTATTTTTCACACTTTTGATTTATAATTAATTTTTATTTGACTAGGTTGAGGTTTGTTTGAAAAAGATGGAATTTTTTCAATCTACTCTCAAAAAGACTGTTCGTTAGCCACTCAATATATCGTACAAATTTGCGAGATGAGTTTGTGTTTATGATTGGACAAAAATGCTTTGCCTGGACTCGAACCAGGACCTCCACGCTTTTCGAGGCGGGCGGATTACCTTAAGTTGTCGGCATTATTTTTTTATTTAGTTTTAACAGATTTCTTTCGTCTCCACATGAATAATAATTCAGAAAATTCCGGGCCTCCCTAGTTACGCCCATGGTGAGTAGGTGGGATTTTTTCGCCGGTTTAGCCCCACGCCACTGGGCCGAAAATACATATTTCTCAAATTAATATAAACAATAAAAAATTAATAGTACTATATAAGAGGGGGGGGGGAGTCTATATGCTTTACACAATTTTTTTTTTTTTAAGAAATCTGTTAAAACTAATTAAAAAATTGGGACGACGACCTAAGAAAAAGGAGGTTCGCCTGCCTCGAAGGTCCTGGTATATTAATAAAAAGAGAAATTAAAATCAAACTCCTGGCTGGAATATTAAACACTCCTATTAAACATCTTTATAATTAAATTTCAAATTAATTAATAACACTTTCGATTGTAATGATTCATGAATATGAAATCCATTTGACCAAAAAGACCTTAATATTGATATTGCCTATATTTCAGGCGCCGTTTTAGGATTTGAATCTAAAGCTGTCTGAATCATGAAAGGTACTAAGAGTCAATAAGCATTTCAACGAGCAATAGAATATTATTAGCTGGCGCTTTATAGCCTCATAATACTCGGAGAATAAAGAAATTCGCTTAGAAATGCTTGAAATTTAAATTCACTTGAAAAGCTCAGGGTGGAAATGAAAGTAAATGGAATGTTTTTGTTTAACATTAAATCATTCTTTCACACAAGATTAATATCTTCAAAAAAAAAAAAAAAAATTAAAATACCGCTCTTGAATTTCATTTAAAAGAATTATTTATTATTGTTTATTTAGTATCATAAAAAATTTAATTACTACAAAATTTCCGCAATTTATCAAAATTTTCATTAATCGTTCTTTATATATTTTGTATAGAGTAAGGTGGGGCAAAAGTCCGCACGGGGCAAAAGTCCGAATCCTCATTTTAAAATCCCCGGTAGACTTGGCGTTGTTCTAAACAACTTTGTTAGGTTGCTAACAACAAGAACAGATGATGATTCGAAATTCAATAACGTGTTTGAAGCCGATTGTTAACAATGAGCAAATTTATGTTTTTGTCACCTTCCATCTAATATTTATGGAAATTATCATGGTTGCAACATGTACCAGCATGCACTTTTCTAACTATCTAATGTCTTTGATTGCAAGCTGATATCCCTAAATAAATATTTTAAAACCTTTTTTTTCTCTACAGTTAACAATAAAAATTTTTTGTAACACTTCGATGAAAATAGCTAAATGGGGCAAAAGTCCGCGGCCTCGACGGGGCAAAAGGCCCAATGGATCTCCAATGGAACATATGTCACCCAATGGTATTCGAGTTTCTAATACCCCTACCTAGTATTTTCTGGGTTTCTAATAGCCCTACCTAGTAGTTTCTCGGATTAATGAGCCTAGGGAAACGACCACGACCCGAAATGTTTATGCAGGTTATGAATTTCAATCTTACTGGGGACTAATTGTTATTAGGCCTATTGTGTATTTCTAATAAATAAAATAAATACATAAAACATACCTATACCTAATGTATTTCTTATTAAGTCTTTTTTATACCCTGGTTCGAGAGGTTGTTCGCTGCAGGGGCAATTGTTTGCACCTAAGGACTTTTGCTCCGCTAGTGCGGACTTTTACCCCCTCGGTGGGGCAAAAGTCCGCAAATGAAAATTTTTGTTTAAATACCTCTCCTACTCTTATGCTACCGAATTGGAAACCAAAAAAATTATGTAAGATAGCCAATTAACCAGGCTTTCAGGGGATGTTCCTATTTTTATTGTATCTTTCATAGGAAGGTCAAAAAAATTCCCAAAGAAAAACTGCGGACTTTTGCCCCACCTTACTCTATATAGCTCAAAAAGCAATGAAAAAAGAAATCAATTACGAATTTATAATTCAATCACTCAGGTGGTTTGACTTCGTGCAATTCTTTTTTGTAAACCTGATAATGAATCCAATCGAAACGTTGTAATAAATAATAAGATGAACATTAGGAAGTAGAAATTAAAAAAAAAAAATCTTCATCCTAGTATTATGTAACTAACAATTTAATATTTGAATTAAGAAATTTTGCTCAGGGACCCACATCTTGTGGGTACGTGGATGGCGACCACGAGCTACCCGAGCTGGGACTGGCAGTACTTCTGTTCTTTGCATGTCAGTCTCTTCTCTTCTATATTTTCAATAGGCGTCAGACTGTGCGACGAGCCGGCCTGTTCTATTCCTTCCCTGCCGCAAAAATCCATGTATAATAAATTCCGCCGACTCCGCACCGCGGGAATAATCAGGCGAAGAAAGAAGAAGAAGAAGAAGAAGATATTTGAATTCAGAAATTAGATTTACTACATGCTCATTAAAAAAAATGATGACATTCTCGTTAAAAAAATGAGAAATATTATTCAAAAATTATTTTTAATAGATGCAAAACCTTTAAAAATTACCGATAAAAGGTTTCATAAGTATCTGGATGGGCTCTATCAATTGAAGAATAATTTCAAAATAAAATTCTAAATTTATACGAGTACCATAAAAGAAAGAAATTTTTATCAACAATAAATCAAATAATAAGGTGTTATTTTTTTCATTAAATAAATCCAAAAAATCTTAAAAAATGTATGAATTTTTTTAAAGTGAAACTTTTATTTGATCCTCTCAAATTCCTTCTATCAGCATGTCGCGTTACAAGGCCGTGACCCTACAAGCCATGACAAAAATAGGAAAGTTGAAATTTAATATAGGCCTATATGACGAAAAAATAATTGTGAGATTAAATTATTTAAAATGATTCAAATCTTCAATTACTAAATATATATTGTTCTCAGTTTTTAACATGCGTCTAGATATTTTTTAATAAGTTTGATTATGAGAACGCCTGGCATTTAGGAAACCAGAAACACAAGAGAGAAAGAATAATATCCCTCATCAAGGAGACCAGACCCATGTCTATTCAGAAAAAATGACCCTAGGGTATTTCGCTTGTCTTTTATATTAGGTAGCTACTTAATCAACTTGTTTCAAGAGGAGTGGAGGGGGTAGTCCATACACCCTATTCTCAGAATCTTATTCGTAACTCGTTTAAAACTTATTATACTTTACAACTCACAATATAAAAAAAAAATATTATAAAAAATCTGGTGTGACTGGCGCACAGCACACAACTTTCTCTTACCTTCGGTAATCGAAAGTTGTGTTCTGTGCTTGTCACACCAGATTTTTTGTGTCGAAATATATTTAGTTTCCGCCAATATATTAGAATTTAAAGGCTCTAACAGACAGAACGCGAAATTCGCGTCGCTCAGGCTACGCGCGTATTTCGCGGCGAAAGGCGTTTTTGCTAAGCCACACAGGAAGCGTAATCTGGGCGTACGATCCGGTATTGTGTATATGTTTCAACAACCTTTATTTAATGAATTTATAAATATTTTATAAATAAAGTATTATATTACGAAAGAAATAGAATATCATTGCAAAATTAGATTTTATTTAAATCTTATTTTATTAATGATAACTTTGATTAAATATTTTTCGAGGCTTGTAAATTAGAATAAGATAATACTATTCAATTACCTCGACTCGGACTTTTTACTAATCATAGATTGGCTGCCAACAAAAAACATATTTTATTATTTACTTTTATTTAGTTAGAGGCGAAAAAACAAGTGTTTTTAACTCTATAAGTTTTTTTATTTCATTACTCATCTTGATGATTCGCCTGTTCGCGCGAAGGAGTTGTAAATTTGTACAACTCGAAAAAGCTGTCGCGCGAAAGAGAGCGTTTACGCCGCGTAAGTTCGCCCCCTGTGTGACGGGGATGATACAGTCTTGCCTTATACAACATTTCGCGGCCTTTCGCGGCGTTGAAAAAACGCCAAGCGACGCGAATTTCGCGTTCTGTCTGTTAGAGCCTTAAGATGTCAAATTTATAAACATGGGAAAATATTTATATTTTGTTACCATGGCAACCATTTCTCCTATCTTTCCTATGAAATACAAGAGTAAAGTGTGCTTCAAACAATTTTGAGGGCAAAACGAGAATATACATTTGAAAGAGCATCTAAAAAATAATTGATTTTTGAATTTTAATCAAAATCGTTAGAGCGAATTTTGAGAAAATCGAAAAAAACTGAAAAAGTACATCAGTAAAGTACTAGTACTCTTTGGCCAATTTTGATTAAAAGCTTATTTTTCCGGTCCCGGGAGGTATTTAACTTAAATATAAAATTTCATCCTCCTAGCTCAATTCCTTCATGCTTAAAATTGAACACACACACACACACACACACCCACCACAGACAGACAGACCATGTCGCGAAAACCACTTTTTTGGATTCAGGGGACCTCAAAACGTGAAGATCCATCAAAATCTCGACATCGAATTTTTGACTTGAATCCAATACTTTCTCTCTATATATATATTACATATATACATAGGTAAGAGAAAGTAAAAAGAGTTAAATAGAAATTTCAATTTTGAAAGAGGAATAAAAACTGTTTTACTGGTAGCCTACTGAAAATATAAAATAATAATATCAAAAAAAAAGAAAGGATTTTCGTCTTTTTTTTTTTATTTATCATTTTATCAGAGATATAAAATTGAGATATAGGCCTCTGTATGAATAAGAATGAACGAATTTAAAAACATTTTTTTTTTTTTTTTTATTCGAATTGTTTGAAACTTATTATTTGCTAATATAGTTTTTGTTATAACATAAAAATATATAATATAATAAATAGTATTGATTATAAATAAAGGGTATATAACTACTTTAAGAGATCCTGAATTTTATATACTAGCCATTTTCTTTAAAGGGTCATAATTTCTCTCCTCCCTTGTTTTCCTTTGGGCTTTAAATTAGGCCAGCAAATTTGCTTTCTAACAGAACGGAGGGTCTTTTAATGGCATTAGAGATTACATTTTATATTTATAAATATATATGTTCAAATTCCATTAAAAAAAAATAAATTGAATAATGATTTATTTTATAGCCAAAAAATAAAAAGATGAAAGGTTTGCTGAAGGAAAGAATAAACAGAGAAAAATGAATTTTCTTTTTAAGGGATGAGGGAATTTTATTAATTTAAAAAAAAGGTATTTAAATTATACTCCTCTCCTCCCCCTCCTAGCCGAGAGGTTGCCAGATGTTGACAAATGTCAATATTGATAATCTAAGCAAGTAGGTTCGGCCCCCAGGCAGTCCGATGAATCTTTATTTAAATAATTTGGATTTAAAATGGAGTAAATAAATATACCTGGACCCCAATATATATCATATTATTATTATATATATTGGTCAAAGTCTATATGTACTAAGATGCCGAAAAGACTTGAAAAAAAGATTCTTGTAACGAGGAATTATTCCATGACACGACAGAGAAAAATTAAATTTCTGCTGATAATATTAATAAGAACAGAACTGCGCACACCGATTAGACAAAAACGCTCAATGACAAAACATTTTGTCCAATGGGAAAACATTTTGCTGAATGGCAATGCCAAAACATTTTGTTCATTGACAAATCATTTTGTTCAATGGCAAAACATTTTGTTCAACGGCAAAACATTTTGTCCGATAGAAAAACATTTTTTTGTTCAATGACAAAACATTTTGTTCAACGGCAAAACATTTTGTTCAATTACAAAACATTTTGTTCAATGGCAAAACATTTTGTGCAATGGCAAAACATTTTGTTCAGTGAGAAAACATTTTGCCTAATCGGTGTTCATTGGCAATGAGCAAATCGTTTTGCCCTTGGACAATTAATAGGCATATTATTATGCTTCTCTATTTAATATTTTGTTTATATTCAAGTTTTTCTTACACTTAAGTAGCTAAAAATTGTTTAATTCGAGAAATTCTAAAGAATAGCTTGTTGTTCCCCAAGAAGCTTCTGGTTTGCTACAGCCGTGAAATTATTCCACTATTAAACAGACGGGGAAAAATTCTGATATAAATTTATATTAAGGGAACAGTAAACCAAAAGGTTTGGCAACGTTAAAATAAATCTTATTAATAGTTCTCAAATCTCAAATTTACATAGAAAATGATTTTGAAAGTCTCTTCTGAATAACACTTTATTTTCCCTCAGATAAGTTTTTTTTTTTTATCTCACTGAAAGTCCAATTTAGGTGAAAGAGGCCCAAGGACACATTATGTTCACAACAGTAGCGTATCTTTTCCACTCCAAAACGATGAAAGTGGGTAAGGGTTAGAAAATAGCCAATTCCTATTCTTATGATGATGGCGGTGGTCAACCTTTTATATAATTGGACGTAATCGAACCAAGTCTTGTTGGGAATTGTCGATTGAATTTCAAAAAGGTGAACTTCCTTATTACAACTGGATCCTTTGACCTAAATGTATTCCATTTGAAGTTTAGATAACAAAGGTCAATTTCAAGTCAATCTCAAATTAATAGAGATATTTGGGGTTTAAATTTTGTTTCAAAATAGTTGCCATAATTGTAAAAAAAATCTGGTGTGACTGGCGCACAGCACACGACTTACCTTCGGTAATCGAAAGTTGTGTACTGTGCTTGTCACACCAGATTTTTTATGTCGACATATATTTAGTTCCCGTCAGTACAAAACATTTGAATTGAGATGTAAAATTTATAAGTATGGTAAAATATTTAAATTTTAAATATTTATTAATTCATATATCCGAAAAAATAAGGGTGTGCCGCCGGGAGTCGAACCACGGATCCTCCGATTGGTACTCAGAGTGCCCTAACCACTAGACCACAGCACGACATTCGGATATATGAAGTTCACTTATGAACTCACTTGGAAAGCAAATTTAGTCATCAGGAGAAATGGACCCATGAACGGTGCCACAAATTTATCCCTCGACCAGGTGCAATCCAGATGGAATAATTGAGGAGACCTCAATTTTAATTAATTAATAAATAAGAAATTATATATAATATTTAAGATATTATATATATCGCGTATATGAGCCGCGAAATTTATACAATTAAATATTTATTAATTCATATATCCGAAAAAATAAGGGTGTGCCGCCGGGAGTCGAACCACGGATTTGCTTTCCAAGTGAGTTCATAAGTGAACTTCATATATCCGAATGCAGTGCTGTGGTCTAGTGGTTAGGGCACTCTGAGTACCAATCGGAGGATCCGTGGTTCGACTCCCGGCGGCACACCCTTATTTTTTCGGATATATGAATTAATAAATATTTAATTGTATAAATTTCGCGGCTCATATACGCGATATATATAATATCTTAAATATTATATATAATTTCTTATTTATTATTTAAATTTTGTTAACATGGCAACCATTTCTCCTCTTTCCTATAAAATACAAGAGTAAAGTTGTCTTCAGAAGATTTCAATGGCAAAATGAGAATATTCATTTTAAAGAGCATCTAAAAAATAATTGATTTTTGAATTAAAAAAAAAATCTTTGGAGCAAATTTTGAGAAAAAAAGTACATCAGTAAAGTACTAGTACTCTTTGGCCGATTTTGTTCAAAAGCTTCGTGTCACGTGCCAGGGGGTGTATAACTTAAATATAAAATTTCAACCTCTTAGCTCTTTTCGTTCTTGAGATATTTTGTTCACAGACAGACAGACAGACACACAGACAGACCATGTCGCGAAAACCACTTTTTTGGATTCAGGGGACCCTAAAACGTGTATATCCATCAAAATCTTGACATCGAATTTTTGACATGAATCCAATACTTTCTCTCTATATATATTTGCATATATAGAGGTAAGAGAAAGTAAAAATCTGGTGAGACACACATCTTGCTATTACCTTTGCTAATCAAAAATTGTATTCTTGCAAAGAAAAATAACTCAAAAGGAACATCAGTACCGATTTTAATCAAAAGCTTGATTTTCTAATCCAAGGGAGGCGTAAATATATAGATATCAAATTTCCATTTCGTAGTTCTTTTCGCAGACAAATCATTCTGCGAATTCAATTTTTTTAAACGTGTATTTCCATTAAAATCTCGACATCAAATTTTTATGCCTTCGCGATAATTACATAACTGTTACATAAGTAAAAGAAAGTTTTAAAAAAAATGTAACCTTTTGACCTCTAACCCACTCTGACCCCTCAATTACTGTATATGAAAATTTTTATCAAAACTCTTGCTAAATTAATCAATAAACCATCTATTACCACCCCTCATATGCAACGCCGGAGATTCATTGTGAGCAAAGAGATATCCATCTTAATTCAGATTAATAAAATTAATTACTAGTTTATTTAGATTACCTCAGCCCCTTAACACTATTCTCATTTTATATAGGTATAACCACGGGCAAATGCAACACATATATTATATTCAAATCTTGAATTTCTCTAACAACAGCTGGGCTTCATATTAGTTGAAACATGCATACGGCGCAATATAATTGGCTGCAACTTCATCAATTATGAGAAATATACACTAACTTTATAACAAACAAGTTATGAATGAGAGAGAAACATATCTTAGATTGTTTCTAATTAAAATGTGAAATGAGATTTAATAATTTTATCGATTCTAATTTAAAAAGATAATAAAAATCTCTAGTGGTTTCAAAACCTTTTCTTAAGAAACTCTACAAGGAAATATAGTTCATTTTATTTTAGTCTTTTCATTATCTTAGGCCACTTTTCTGTAATTTTTATCTCAACTTAATGAAATTCAAAATAGCTTCACAATCAAAAAAATTTTGATTTTATTTGAACAATCTTTAAATGTTTTTTATTTTCTTTATTATTCGAATTAAATTAACTTTCAATACATCTACGGCCACAAACCCTTATCAATAATTTTTAAAATATCTCTCTCACAATTTATGTACAGTTAAGGACAATATTAAGTCCCAACCATGCGTTTTCTACTTGTGATTATTTCATTGTTTTAAAAAAAATATATTTTTTTTAAAGTATTTAAGGTTCAGGAAATCCCAAATGAGCAACGCAGCTAGTCGTTTTTTCAATTTTTATTTAAATATAAAGTGCCAGGGCCAACGTTTCGGTCGCATATAGGACCATCATATGTATATGTATAATTTTTACTTTCTCTTACCTATGTATATATGTAATATATATATAGAGAGAAAGTATTGGATTCATGTCAAAAATTCGATGTCGAGATTTTGATGGATCTTCACGTTTTGAGGTCCCCTGAATCCAAAAAAGTGGTTTTCGCCACATGGTCTGTCTGTGCGTGTGTGGGTGTGTGTGTGTGTGTGTGTGTGTGTGTTCGATTTTAAGCATGAAGGAATTGAGCTAGGAGGTTGAAATTTTATATTTAAGTTAAATACCTCCCGGGACCGGAAAAATAAGCTTTTAATCAAAATCGGCCAAAGAGTACTAGTACTTTACTGATGTACTTTTTCAGTTTTTTTCGATTTTCTTAAAATTCGCTCTAACGATTTTGAGTAAAATTCAAAAATCAATTATTTTTTAGATGCTCTTTCAAATGTATATTCTCGTTTTGCCCTCAAAATTGTTTGAAGCACACTTTACTCTTGTGCTTCATAGGAAAGATAGGAGAAATGGTTGCCATGGTAACAAAATATAAATATTTTCCCATGTTTATAATTTTGACATCTTAAATTTCTAATATATTGGCGGAAACTAAATATATTTCGACACGAAAAATCTGGTGTGACAAGCACAGAACACAACTTTCGATTACCGAAGGTAAGAGAAAGTTGTGTGCTGTGCGCCAGTCACACCAGATTTTTATTTAAATATAAAGTGCCAGGGCCAACGTTTCGGTCACATATAGGACCATCATATGCATATGTATATGCGACCGAAACGTTGGTCCTGGCATTTTATATTTAAATAAAAATTGAAAATATGGGGATTGACTTCCCCGAGACTTTCTCGTATATTCTTTTGGAATTACGTCTGAGTGTGTGTGTGAACACGATTGCTTAAAAACCAAAGCAGCTAGATCGATGAAATTTGGTATATGCTCCTTACACTAAAATTGTAGATTTCTATCAACTTTTGGAGTAAATACGTCACTTGGAAGTAGTACTTTACTTAAAAAGTTTTTTCAAAAATTTTGAAATTTTCAATTTCTTTGTTATATTATGATAAAATACTCTATTTTAAAAGGTTTTATTCTTTGACATTTTTACGAAAACTCAATAGTTTTTGAAATAATCACAGAAGAAATAGAAAATATTCGTTAATTTTGATAAAAAATCGAACGAATATTTTCTATTTCTTCTGTGATTATTTCAAAAACTATTGAGTTTTCGTAAAAATGTCAAAGAATAAAAACCTTTTAAAATAGAGTATTTTATCATAATATAACAAAGAAATTGAAAATTTCAAAATTTTTGAAAAAACTTTTTAAGTAAAGTACTACTTCCAAGTGACGTATTTACTCCAAAAGTTGATAGAAATCTACAATTTTAGTGTAAGGAGCATATACCAAATTTCATCGATCTAGCTGCTTTGGTTTTTAAGCAATCGTGTTCACACACACACACACACACACACACACACACACACACAGACATAATGCCAAAAATGGTTTTTTTGGACTCAGGTCTAAAACGTGGAGAAACATCAAAATCTCGAAGTCGAATTTTTTTACGATTACATAACTTTCTCTATACGAGAAAGTAAAAACGACTAGCTGCGTTGCTTATTTAGGATTTCCTGAACCTTAAATAAATTATATTATCAGCTATACACCTCAATTAAATCTATTTTTCAATGGAAACTTTCATAGTTCAAACCTAGAAAACTTCTAATCAAGATTTTCATTTTCTTTAAAAAAAAAAAACAATGAAATAATCACAAGTAGAAAACGCATGGGTGGGACTTAATATTGCCACTCACTGTACCTTAAACTTGAGTTCTTTTCTTAGTTTGTGTTTACTTTTTAAGACACACAACGCCCTCTTATCGGGAAAAACATGCATAACATCTACACTACTGAACCCCCTTATGATTGTAATTCGTCCAAAGTGTGAGTTACGAGTGTCAAATAAATAGTCAAATAAAAATTTCTAACTCCCTTAAAGCCACTATAAAAATTTTTACCATCTTTTTTCACATTTAATTAGATATCATAAGCCCTTATTTATTAATATCATCCTAGGATTTTACATGACCCTGGAGTATAAGATGGGCTATTTATAGTTTAATGGGAAAATTTATATGATGTTTTAGGTATATTCATATATTGATAATAAAATAATCGTATTTTTTTACGTCTAATTTTATATTAAATTTAAAAGGGTTGAGAGAGAGATCGAAATCCCTTCTGCTTAATTCCAATTTCCCTCTACCTTGGATTTTTGTTAGAATTATTTAAAAAAATAAAAATACTTAAGCAATAATTTTTCACCTATCAATTAATAAAAAAATTTTTTTTAGTTGAAAAAAAAATTAATTTTAACATTTTTAAAGCCATAACTCCTACCCTTATTTATGGTTGGCGATCGGGTAGAAATAAATATTAAATATAAAAGAGAATGGGATGCTGTGGAGTGGGGAGGTGTTGGATTTGATAATTTGAAATCAATATCAAAGCTTCAACGCAAACATCTATAAAAAAAAAAAAAACTTTTTAGAACAACACAGCATTATCTGGTTGGCCATCTCATCATCTCAAAGGATTTCCAAAAAAATAAAATAAAAAAAAATGATAACGAGTTATCTATTGATATTATTAAATTAAATTTAGTAACTGTAATAAAAACAAAACTTTTTAAAGCAATATTATCGTGTTCTATACTTTTCATTATATACAATTTATTTTATTTGATAAGGAAAAAAATAAATTTTTTGATTA
>JAKCPI010008948.1:0-31100 GCA_023213315.1 Euborellia annulipes
CTGGGACAGGCAATCCTTGAGTTCTTTGTTTGTCTGTCCCTTCCTCTTTTCAACGGGCCCCAGACCGTGCGACGGGCCCGCTTGTCCTATTTTGTAAAAACGCATGATAGGGTTGGAGGGAAAGAGTGAGGTCCGCCGACCCCGCATCGCGTGAATAAGGCGAGGACAGAAGAAGAAGTTACTCTATACTTTATGAGAACAATAAAGTATGCAAAAATACAAAAAAGGCGGCAATCCTAGTGAGAAAGTGTTTTTGTTTGTGCAGTGAAGTGTAATAAATCTATTTTGAAGATGAGTTTAAATTGCGTAAAAATGCTGATCTAAAAAATCTGATTGATCTATTCATCTCTTGAATATTATAATAAAAACAAAATTTAGTAACAATGAAATTGGAGGCTAATCCATTTAAGCAAAAGAATATAAATTTTTCTACAAGATTTTTATATACCCTAGTAAAAGGGTTTTCTAGAAAAAAATCGTTTAAGTCTCCATGCCAGCGACGAGCTCATCATTCACTTTGGTGGCAAAAGTCTCCTTTGACACAATCAAACTTTGACAGTAAATCAATGCTTATTTTTTTTATTTTTTTCACCTCTGCATTTTGGATATTCCGCGGTTTTGTAAACCACCCCTTTCGCTTTTAAACAACCGCAAATGCTATTAGTTCCCGGAAGCTTTACTAGCTATCAAAAGTTTCCTAAACGTAAGATAATTATATTTATTGCCTAGCTATTCCGTCCCTTTATGTCACAATATAAAGTTAAGAGAATTTCGGAAGTAATTTACCTTTTTTTTCAAATTAATAATAATAATAATATCAATAAATGATTTAAATAAAAGCACTCGTATAATGTACCCTACTTGTTTATGAAAAAAAAAAAATTCGATTTTATTTTAAATTAGATAAATTCATATTTTTTGGGACACAGCTAACTAATTATAACAAATTAAAATAAAAAAAAAGGGTCGCCGCAGGCGAGTCCGAGCCAGCTGGCGGAAGTTCCAGGGGGCGAAGACCCCTGAAGCCGGGCGCCGCGGCTAGTTCTAATAAAATCCATCTGAAAAGCAATTAATGAAAAACACTTTATTCTACAACATGCAAAATAACTACACCAATGACGTTTGCAAGACATTTTATATACTAATGAAATATAATAAAAAATACATTAATTTTTTTCTCTTCCGAAAAAATAATTAGCTCGTAATTTTTGATTAATTTAACTTGGCTTAATGCATTTTGAAATAATAATAAAAAGTCATGAATGTATTGTATAATAATTAAAGTTCATTAATAATAGGTTATTTTATTTTTAAGTATTATAAGTCGATAATGGCGAAACAAATTTAATATCAATGTTGGATAGAATTTTATTTGTATTTAAATATAAAGTTGTTAATTATACAATTTCACATTGCTCTGTCAATTCCCAGGGCGTCAAGAGATCCTCTCTAAAATCCCAAAGGACACTTTATCTTACCTTACTAATTGAAAATTTGGAATAAA
Source organism: Euborellia annulipes (assembly GCA_023213315.1). Lineage (NCBI taxonomy): Eukaryota > Metazoa > Arthropoda > Insecta > Dermaptera > Anisolabididae > Euborellia > Euborellia annulipes. Next base: position 1,505 of record JAKCPI010008948.1, read on the forward strand.
TAATGAAGTGAGAAGTCACAAAGTGTTGGAATTAATTGATTTAAATTTGAATAAATTTATAGAAAAAAAAATAAAATAAAAAAAAGATTTTTAAAAAAATGCTTTTATTTAAATTGAACTAAAAAGAGAGAAATAAGAAAGAAATAATTTAATTGTTCTTGTTAAAATTTTTTAATATTTATGACTTAAAATAAAAGCGTGGGCGCTTCGAAGTGATTCCGAGACTCGCGCCCCACGCTTTTATTTTTAAGTCATAAATATTAAAAAATTTTAACAAGAACAATTAAATTATTTCTCTCTTATTTCTCTCTTTTTAGTTCAATTTAAATAAAAGCATTTTTTTAAAAATCTTTTTTTTTATTTTATTTTTATTTTAAGCTTTTTAGTCTTTTAGTCTTATCAAAAATCATCAATATGATAAAGTACCACATTAGTTTGGCCTGTATTGATTTGGTTCAATTGAAAAATTATTCATTATCATAAAAAAATGACTCGTAAATATCAAAATTCAAAACTATAGTTAATAGGGCCTTATTTGCGTGAGGCTTCAAATAAAGTACCACATTAGTTTGGTCTATTTTGATCAAAACCACCATATAGTGGCGTCATCAAAAATGACTCTTAAGTATTACATTTCACACCTTTAGCCCATCGGGAAGTCTTTTGAAATTACATTAATTCGCGAAGGGTTTCAAATAAAGTACCACATTAGTTTGGTCTATTTTGATCAAAACCACCATATAGTGGCGTCATCAAAAATGACTCTTAAGTATTACATTTCACACCTTTAGCCCATCGGGAAGTCTTTTGAAATTACATTAATTCGCGAAGGGTTTCAAATAAAGTACCACATTAGTTTGGTCTATTTTGATCAAAACCACCATATAGTGGCGTCATCAAAAATGACTCTTAAGTATTACATTTCACACCTCTAGCCCATCGGGAAGTCTTTTGAAATTACATTAATTTGCGAAGGGTTTCAAATAAAGTACCACATTAGTTTGGTCTATTTTGATCAAAACCACCATATAGTGGCGTCATCAAAAATGACTCTTAAGTATTACATTTCACACCTCTAGCCCATCGGGAAGTCTTTTGAAATTACATTAATTCACGAAGGGTTTCAAATAAAGTACCACATTAGTTTGGTCTATTTTGATCAAAACCACCATATAGTGGCGTCATCAAAAATGACTCTTAAGTATTACATTTCACACCTCTAGCCCATCGGGAAGTCTTTTGAAATTACATTAATTCGCGAAGGGTTTCAAATAAAGTACCACATTAGTTTGGTCTATTTTGATCAAAACCACCATATAGTGGCGTCATCAAAAATGACTCTTAAGTATTACATTTCACACCTCTAGCCCATCGGGAAGTCTTTTGAAATTACATTAATTCACGAAGGGTTTCAAATAAAGTACCACATTAGTTTGGTCTATTTTGGTAAAACCAAACTCACAATTTGCGTCATCAAAAATGACTCTTAAATATCAAATTTCACACCTCTAGCTCATCGGGAAGTGTCCTTAACAAAGCCATAAAGTTGGTGACCTTGAAAGAGTAAGTTAAATAAAAGCATTTAACAAAAATAAATTATTTTAAATGAAAAATTGTCACTTTGTTTCCTTTTGAATCACTTCAGTCATTAGTGCAAAGGCCTGACACGTGGTGGTTTCTCTGAAAGGTAACTTTCATGGGAATAATACTGAGGTGGGTTACCGTTTCCTTCCTCAGGAGGAGGCATCTCGCAAAGAGATAATATTTTGCCATAAGGTGGATTTGAACTCGAGTTGTTTTTAACTCAGGATTATAAGCTTCATCCTCTCGGCTAATCCTTTTGAATATCAACACATCAAATTAAAACAAAGTAATTTTGACACCCTTGAGGCCTTTTCTAAACAAAGCTGTCAAAAACCTGTCAATAATTTGATAAATTTCAAAAGTCTACTTTTTTTTATAAATAAGAATTTCCAATGCTTTTCTTTATGATATTAATCAGAATTAAAGTTTATTTTTTGTCAAATGAATATCAAATGATTGACAGGTTTTAGATAAGAGAAAATGGACCAAACAAACTTTAAACTCTTTTTTCTCAAAGCTAGGTTTTTCATAAACCAAAATTTCCAAAATTTTAAAAATTCATACCTTCCAAACAAAAAATAAAAAAATTTTAAAAATACCGGCTTGCTCAGCAGGATGTGTTCTGTACAGAAAGCATAAAAACTCATTTTTTGACCCCGATAAAGATTTGGTACCTCTTCATGTGGAAGGTCACATATACATTTCCTCTAAAAAAATATTTCGTCCCTTCTCTCAATAATGGAAGGGAGTTTCGAATTCCCATTTCTTTCCCCATGAGAAGAGGATTGACGGAATGTTGAATTTCGATCTGAGTAGTGTACAATTTCATCGTCTTGTCAATTTTCATTTATTTAGAAATTGAGTCCGTACCTTTCTAATAAAGGTAATGAAGACAGTGTTATAGAAACAAAATTGGCACAATTAATTTAAATTAAAAATTTCCTGACTTTCCAGAAATAAAATACTGTTTATATTGTAAATAAAACTTTTTTTTTTATTTTAAAAGAAAATTGCGCGAATTCTTTCACAAAAATTCTTATATAAAATACACTTCCTTCATTGATCGCAATTCTTTATCGTATAAAATATTAGGTTAGAAAAAAATTTCAATTTTAATAAGAAAATGGAGACACAATAAAGAACTTCTCTCTCGTTTCCTTTTACGATAAAATATACTCGCATTAAGACAAGAAGATTTTAATTAAATAGATACATAAATACAACATAATATTTAAACTCACTAATCAAGAAGTCGGAATTTTTTCATTTCCTTTATTTATATCTTTGAATAAATAGTTAACGAAAAAAAAAGTTTTTTAAGCTTTTAAAAATTCGAAATGAGATGCTCTCATAAACACAAAGAGATACGATAGATAGTAATTAAGATACAGCTCTTTTTACTTTCTCTTACCTTATATATGAAATATATAGAGAGAGAAAGTATTGCGATCATGTCAAAAATTCGATGTCTAGATTTTGATGGATATACATGTTTTGAGGTCCCCTGAGTCCAAAAAAGTGAGTCCCGCAAATCGGTCTCTGTGTGTGTGTGGACATTTTTGACCATGAAGTAAATGAGCTAGGAGGTTGAAATTTTATATTTAAGTTAGGCACCTTCCGAACTCGTGTTAATAAGCTTTTAAACAAAATCGGCCAAAAAGTACTAGTACTTTACTGATGTACATTTTCAGTTTTTTTCGATTTTCTCAAAATTCGCTTCAAGGATTTTTTTTTAAATTCAAAAATCAACTATTTTTTGGATGCTCTTTAAAAAGTATATCAGTGAAATTTTTCGTTGAAATCATTTGAAGTACACTTTACTGATGTACTTTTTCAGTTTTTTGCGATTTTCTCATAATTCGCTACAACGATTTTGTTTGAAATTCATAAATGAACTATTTTTTAGATGCTCTTTAAAAAGTATATCAGTGAAATTTTTCGTGGAAATCGTTTGAAGTACACTTTACTAATGTGGAAGCATTCGTAGCTCAGCGCCATCTTTGAATCATCGCGTCGTCAAGTTTGGAACTAAAGTGCTAAGAGCAACTAAATATATCTCGACACAAAAAATCTGGTGTGACCAGCACGGTGCACAACTTTCTCTTACCGAAGGGTAAGAAAAAGTTGTGTGCTGTGCGCCAGTCACACCAGATTTTTTTTTAAATTGCATGTTGTATATCATTACAGACCTTTTTTCCTTTTCAAAAAACAGCTAATCGTTGATTACAAAAAAAAAAAAAACTCGTTTTTTGTTTCTTTTTAAAATACAATAAGATTTCTTAAATTAAATTATAACGAGACTAATCAAATTCTAATGTTCTCAGAAAAAGCCTTTATTAGGAAGGTAATTTATTGTATAAATATTTAAGATAGTCCTTGTAACATTAGATTAATGTTAATACAATTTAATAAATACTTTTTTTTTAATTGTGTTAAAATGGTTATGCATAAAAATGTAAATATTTTAACGACTCAGCTTCCCTTTGAATCACATAAGATTTGATCAAGAGCCTTTTTTTATCTTTTATAAAAACCTTCTTTAAGAAAAAGTTGTCTTAAATTACATATTTTATAATATAGCAAAATGCTTTGTGATAAATTAAATGAAAAATCTTTATAAGAGAGTCTGTCTAATGATGAAATTCAATTACTTTATACTTTCTCTGAAACTCATTAAATCATATAGCGGTTCATAAAGTAGTCATTAGTAGACCCATTGGGGAGTCGGCCGAGGGCATAATATTAAATTTGGACTTTGGTCTTGATTGAAATGAGATGGAACAGGACATGGAATTCTACAGGAGATTGATTACTGCGTCTATCTAATTTGTGTGGAGGGGAGGAAATAAAACATCGCCAACAAAGAAATTTATTCTAATGGATTTTCTTTAATCATTAATTATTTTTAGAGTATTATTCATATTAATTGATTATAAATTAAAGAAAAATAATATAATATTAAAGTTGGGTACTATCGAAGTCTAAAAAATTTTTTTGTAAGTGAAACTTCTTCTCACACGGTAGAGTGCGATCGTAATTGAACTACGGAGGGTGGGTTATTTCAGACGAATTTGGATTTTTAAGAAAAAGGCGGCTGTCGACGCGACTAAACTAAATTCATTGAAAAGAGAAACAGTTCAACTTCCGATTGACCACCAATTGAATTCATTTTATCAATATTTATTTAAAAAAATTCAAAAATTCAATTGAAAATTATTGAACGGATATGATCAATTTCCTATCCTATCATGAATGTGAATTTTTTTTTTTACTTTCTCTTACCTCTATATATGTTAATATATATAGAGAGAAAGTATTGGATTCATGTCAAAAATTCGATGTCGAGATTTTGATGGATCTTCACGTTTTGAGGTCCCCTGAATCCAAAAAAGTAGTTTTCGCTACATGGTCTGTGTGTATGTCTGTGAACAAAATATCTCAAGAACGAAAAGAGCTAAGAAGTTGAAATTTTATATTTAAGTTAGGCACCCTCATGGGACGTGACACGAAGCTTTTGAACAAAATCGACCAAAGAGTACTAGTACTTTACTGATGTACTTTTTCAGTTTTTTTTTCGATTTTCTCTAAATTTACTCCAACGATTTTTTTAAAATTCAAAAATCAATAATTTTTTAGATGCTCTTTAGAATGTATATTCTCATTTTGCCATTGAAGACCACTTTACTCTTGTACTCCTTAGAAAAGATGGGAGAAATGGTTGCAGACCGCACATTCAAATGTAACAACAAAACAAAATAAAATTCTTTTTCAATATTTCCAGAGCTTGAAAGAGAGAATGGTTTTTGCTTTTATTTTTCTCGTTGTTTGAAACTTTTGATGACAAGTATCTTATTTTTTTCTTGCTTTTAGAGAGGCCTGAATAGTCTAAAAAATTATCGCAATACTTTCTCTCTCTATATATTTCATATATTGGGTAAGAGAAAATAAAAAATCAGACTAAGTTCACCTTTGGAGGGCCGGGCAAAAAGTTGCAAAGGGCCGCAGGTTGCCGACCCCTGCTATAGAGTAAAAATGAAAATGTCATTCCATTCTCTCTCAGTTTTTTTTTCCTCTCATTTTTTCAAATTAATTAAAACTTTATAAAATGAAATATTTATCGACATATTTTTTTTTAGCCTACTTAATGTTTTGACGGGTTTGGTACCCTCGTCAGGTTTCTAAAGGGTTTAAGAGGATCCAAAACGAGAGAGAGAGCAGAAAGGGTGAGTGCGGAGGTGGGCCGGTGATGTTTCTAACTCCCATTTAAGTGTTGGCAATTTATTTCTCTTTTAGCACCTGAAACTACGATGCTGACATCGATAGGAGGGGAAAGAATAAATAAATCTTTTTGAAAAAATATAAGGCGTATTTAGTGCTTAGGCCTACTATAAAAAAAAACGTTGATGAATTTTATATAAATTAAGAGAATAAAATTTATAAATGATCGCCTTCTGTTGGCTAAGAACCAAGCCCGGAGATCTCGAACCAGAAATCAATATATCAAGAATTTTGAGATCTATATGAATCAGATATTAATATTCAAACAGTTTAACTTAACTCAAGAGTGGGTCCAAAGGTTTTCTTTTTGGGCGGAGGGGGATAATTTGTTTTTGCCTGGGGTGACTGGTCGCACATCACAGAGCTTTCTCTTACTTTCGTTAATTTTAAAGTTGCATTCTTTAGTTGTCTACTTTATTTTTTTGTGTCGAAATATATTTGAACACACACTCCGACAGACCATTTTGAGACAGCCATTTTTTTTTTTTTTTTAATTAGGGATACTCCTCGACATAGAATTTATATATACTGTATTATAACTTATACGGTATATAAGAGCAAGAGGAAGTAAAAATATATAAGTAGCCTATACATTGGCGTAACCAGAAATTTGTGATGGGGGGAGTTCAAGAAAATGTTTTCAAAAATTTGAAAAATTTAAGATTATATATAATCTTAAAAACATATAACCAAGTATCCACGGATCCGTGGTGCGACTCCCGGCGGTACCTACATTTTTCGCTTATTTAAATTAATAAATACTTGGTTATATGTTTTTAAGATTATAATCTTAAATTTTTCAAATTTTTGAAAAAATTTTCTTTAACTCCCCCCATCAAAAATTTCTGGCTACGCCAATGTATAGGCTACTTATATATTTTTACTTCCTCTTACCCTTATATGTATAATATAGTATATATAAATTCTATGTCGAGGATATTTAACGCTTATTTAAATTAATAAATACTTGGTTATATGTCTTTATAATTACCTCATGGACCAACATATGATATACATATATGTATATAATTCTTTGATTATAATCTTAAATTAAAATATATTTTAGGGCAGCGTTTTCCAAACTGTGAGGCGCGCCTCTCTAGGGAGACGCAGACTAGTCTAAGGGGAGGCGCGAATATTGGCCACCAAGATCAATTTTCCAAATGATTGCTAGTTTTATAAATAAATAATAAAATTTAGAGTTCTAGGCGGGTTTTCCTTAGTTTTTAATAAAATAAAAATAAGAGTAAATAAAAAAAATTTTTATATAAATTTCCCCCATATTTTTTTTAGGTATAAAAAAAAAATTTTGTTTTTGTATTATTTTATTAAATGGGTGGGGGCGTCATACGATAAAATATTTTTAAGGGAGGCGTTGTAACATAAAAATTATACTAGGTGTAAAACCCAAAGGCGGATCCAGTGAAGTTTCTCAGGGTTTTTAATTTTTTTCTGACCAGACGCGAAGCTCGCCGAAGGTGATAGCATTGTTAATTATTTTTATTTATTAAACTTGGATTAAGGGGGTTGAAAAATTGAAAAAAAAAAAATGTTTTTTAAATATATATACTAAATCGAAGCCAAATAAATAGAAAACATTCAAAAAATAGCGTTGATTATTATTTTATTAGGGGGGGATGAAGGGTTGATTATTTAAGAAAGGCCTTGGAATATTCCAAATCATTTGTTGACATTTTTTTCCATCTCTAAATATAGTTAGATTAGAGCGAAAGGAATTTTTTTACTTTTAATAAAAAGGGAATTGTTATTTTCATCTATTTTATTTCTATACAAACAAAGAGACGAATCTCTCGTTCATTCGAGTCGAGAGCGTTGCCGGGCTGCAGGCGGAGAGCTTTTTTTTAATTGTGTTTAAAGTGAATCAAAGTGAAAATAGTGCAACCCACCCTGACCACACCGTCAGCTAACACGCCCTCTTGAGAGTCTTATTAAAGATAATTAATATGCATTTTATCGTTGAAAAAAAAAAAAAAATGATAGGTACAAATAATTTGCCTGCGAAAAACGATTATTTTGAATATGAAATTAAATATTTTGTATTTCACTAAGGGTAGAGGGAGAATATAAGCTGTTGAAAGGGGGAGGGGGAGTGTAGGTGTTATTGAAAAAAAATTAGTTTTTTTATTTTTTATCTTTATTCTTTCCTTTTTTTTTAACTCTCACACTTTTTTCTCATTCACACTCACACTCACAAACACATTCACACAGTCTTTTCGTTATACCAGCGTTTTCCAAACTGTAATGTCGAAAGGGAGGGGCGAATATTGGCCACCAGGACCAATTTTCCAAATGATTGCTAGTTTTAATATAAATAAGAATAAATAAAAAAAAATATTTTTATATAAATATATATTTTTTAGCATTAAAAATCTTTGTTTTTGTATTATTTTATAATATATATATATATAACATCAAATTTTGAAGAATTAATTTTTAAAATTATAAAATAAAATAAAATATTTTTTTTTAGGGGGGAGGGTAATTACCCCTTTTACCCTCTCTTGTATTTGTATCCGCCCTTGACTCAAGGGCGGATCCAGAGGTGTTTCTCGGGGGGGGGTAATCTGGTGTGATGGTCGCACAGCACACTATTTTTTTTTAATTTCGGTAATTTAAAAGCGCATTCTGTACTTGTTTGCCAGAATATAAATACACATCAAATTTTTAAGTATTAATTTTAAAAATTTTACATTAAAAATAAATTTTTTTGCGAAAAAAAAGGTATTTTTTTCGAATCTCGGGGGGTAATTACCCCCTTTACCCCCCCTTGTATCCGCCCTTGCCTTGACTTAACATAGAAATAGGCTTACTTAACAAATTTTGTAGTAATATTTATTTTGCTGGTGGATGTAAGTCCTCGGGCTCCGAGAAATCGACCCCAGGATCTCCGAGGGTCAGGGGACTTAAGCCCACCAGCAAAATATATATTACTCGAAAAAAATAAATTAGACTACTGTATAGCCAGAGTATTTTTTTTTCCAATCGTAGCGGGGGCATCTATCTTTTTATGAAGAAGAGATGCCCCACTGCCAGTCAACACTATTAAACCCAGGCCGAATTTTCCTAATCGGATTCATCTTACAGGTTGAAAAAAATCGTGAATCAAGAATCGGGTCGCTTAACTGTTTATTTTTGTGGCGAATTTCTCTCTTTGATAAACTTTTTTTTATCAAAGGTCTACAGGTGGAATCGACTGAAAAATCGCATTTCTCTTGTTCTTTTTAAATTCAACAACTTATGAATTAATCAAGAGAAAGAAAGAATGTCACATTTATCGACAAAGGGTTGATACTTTTTTTTTTTTATAAAATGCTCAGAGAAAAAAAAATGCCTCATGAATATACATGAAAAACATATATAATGGTTGCTTAATGTAAATTACCCAGAAAACATCCATTTCGTTTAATCTTATAATAAGAGTTTATCATTTCGGCATTACATTTTTAATTGTTCGCAATTTCGTATATGAGAGGTGATGCTTTGTTTAAAAAAAAATTTAGTTTTTTTTTTTCCTTTTTTGTGGGAAGAATGAGAAGAGTGATTTCAAATTTAAAATAGCTCATGAATTTTATATTACAAGTGGAATAGGTGGCAGAGCTAATTATTATTAGAAAGTGAAAACAAACAAGAGCCTGTTTGATTGCAGATAGATCTCAAGAGTTTAAGGACTCGCTTGAATATTAATTTAAGATTTCTAATTAATGTATCCATTCATGGAAAATAATTAACCACGCCGATAAATAAAATGAATGGCTCATTGAGGGAGTGAATAGCGTAAATAAAGTGAGAGATTCATCAATTTTCGGAAACAAAGAGCCGAAGGTTTTACATTTTTTGTAAACAAGCATGCTCCAAAAAAAACTTTTCACCACGAGTCGTGGTCTAAATGGCCTTAAATGCCGAAAAAAATCTTAATTTCTGAAAAATAATTGATAAATAAGAAATTATATATAATATTTAAGATATTATATATATCGCTTAGATAAGCCGCGAAACGGAGATTTATATAATTAGATATTACTTCATGTACCCGAAAAAAGATGTAAGGGGGTGCCGCCGGGAGTCGAACCACGGATCCACCGATTTGCACTCAGTGTGCCCTTACCACTAGACCAGAGCACGCCATTCTGGTATATGAATTCAGTCTTTTTTCGGGTACATGAAGTAATATCTAATTATATAAATGAAAAATAATTGGTTCAAATTATTATAAAAACTTCACGTACAGTGAGGGTCAATATTAAGTCCCACCCATGCGTTATCTACTTGTAATTATTTCATTGTTTTTATAAAAGAAAATGAAAATCTTTATTGGAAATTTTCTAGTTTTGATCCATAAAAGTTTCCATTAAAAAATATATATTTTTTTAAAAACATTGAAATAATCACAAGTAGAAAAGGCATGGGTGGGACTCAGTAGCGTATCCAGGTGGGGGCGGAAGGGGAGAGCTCGCCCCCCCCTCCCCAGGCGCACCAAGCCTTTGGCGCCCCTCGATACCGACATAGGCGCCCTAACGCATCCGGCTTTTTTCCCAAAATTTCCGGCTTTTTTTTTTTGAAATTTCATAATAAATTCATTTTATATCACAAATCCAGAGAAAAATTACAAAAAAAGGTCGAATGAGATTCGTGTAGCCTACTTAAAAAAAAATCGAACGAAAACGACGCCCCAGTTGAGCTTCGCCCTCACCCCCGCCCTCAAAGGCTAGTTGGACTTAATATTGTCCCTCACTGTACAACCTGCCTATTTCATAGTAAACATTCAAGAATTGGACGATATTCTGGGAAACTCGGGGCTCCTAAAACGTATATTTCTAATGAACTTTTGACATGAATTCAATACTTTCTAAATATATTAATATATAGGTAAGAGAAAGTAAAAAATTATTAACAATTAGGCCTTTTTGAACTAGTAGGCTTATTATATTTTCACATTTCTTAAACACCCAATTATACTTTTTTTTTTTTCAAATAATAATACAGTAGTTTGCCTATTAAAAACTTTTCACTTAGGTCTCCATTTCTTTATTTTACGATCACTAGCTTCCTTGATTACAAATTTGTTTACTTATTCGTTAATTTTCAATGTGTTTTAAAAAGTATTTTCGAAAGCCAGAGAGCATTACTTACCATCCCTTAATAAATACTTGAAATCGATAATCATAATAAAATATTATCATAAAGTGATTTCACAGATTTGTACTTAAATTTCATCTCAGCAATTGAAATAATTAAGATAATCGAAAGTGAAGGGCTCTTTGAAATGAGACGCCCAATTTAAAGGTCGTGAAATAAAAGAGGTGAGAAATTGTGGCTGTCTAAGTTTCACAAAGACGTGGAAAACTTTTAATCAATGGGGGATTTAGAGCGACTAAGTGTTTTCAAGTGTTGGGAGAAAATAAAAAAATATTATCAAAAGAGTATCTATGATGTTTTTTTTTTTTTTTTTATAAAAAGAAAGTCGAACCAAAGTCGACTGGCGATAATTTCGGGGATTAAGTTTCTTTTAAAAATTTGAATTTATAATGAAACTCAATCTCTCCTTCAATTATTTTAAAGAGTAATAAAAAAAAAAAAAAAGTTTAGAGTTATAAAAAAAAAAATATATTACAACAAAAGTTTTTTGTTAATAATAATTTTGTTAAATTAAGAAAGATAATTTTTTTTATTGTAGTACCATAATAAATATATAAAAAAAAGTAAATAATGGAATTGTTTAAATTATTTAATTAAATTACTAAATCGCTTTAAGCAATTTCTGAAATCTCTACAGGACTAATCTAAGAAATATAGGGAGCAGATGCAGTGGCGTCATTTCAAATTTTTCTTGGGGGGGGGGGCAAACATTTTTTTTCTTAAAATTTATTTTTAAAAAATCTGGTGTGACTGATCGCACAGCAACTTTTTCTTATCCTTCGTTGAGAGAAGGTTGTGAACTTGGCACACCAGATTTTTTGTGTCGAGATATATTTAGTTGCCGTTAGCTTGAAGTACAGTGAGGGTCAATATTAAGTCCCACCCATGTGTTTTCAACTTGTGATTTCATTGTTTTTATAAAAGCAAATAAAAATCTTTAATGGAAATTTTCTATGTTTGAACCATGAAAGTTTCCATTAAAAAATATATAATATTTTTTTTAAAAACAATGAAATAATCACAAGTAGAGAACGCATGGGTGGGACCTAATATTGACCCTCACTGTACAAGAGTAGAGTGGTCTTCAAAAGATTTCAAAAGCAAAATGAGAATATACATTTTAAAGAGCATCTAAAAAATAATTGATTTTTCTAATTTTAATCAAAATCGTTAGAGCGAATTTTGAGAAAATCGAAAAAAAAACTGAAAAACTCCATCAGTAAAGTAGTAATGCTCTTTACCGATTTTGATTAAAAGCTTTTTCTCACGCCCCAAATATAAACGCCTTAAATATAAAATTCCAACCTCGTAGCTCAATTCCTTCATGCTTAAAATTGAACGCACAGACAGACCATGTTGCGAAAACCACTTTTTCGGATTCAGGGGACCTTAAAACGTATATATCCATCAAAATCTCGACATCGAATTTTTGAATGAATCCAATACTTTCTCTCTATATATTAGCATATATAGAGGTGAGGAAGAAAATTTTGATTCTTATAAATATATTGAAATATTCAGAAAAATATTTTTCATATCACAAAAAAGAATAAAAGAGAAAACTTTTAATGAATAAGAACAAAAAAAAAAATTATAATAGAGTTCTTAATCAATTTTTAAATAATATTGGAAGAATAAGAGCAGGTTTATGTATTTTATCTGAATTAGAAAGTTAAAATGTGTAAGCCACTTGGTGCCAAATAAATCATTTAAAATGGAAGGAGTTTAAGCATAACACGGGAGGGCTTTCTTAAAAATGAACAAGTATATTATGCATTCCACATCAATATTGATTTTTTTTCCCATCAATATAGCGGTAGGGGATTTAAGTAATTATTATTCAGGAAGATAGTCGAATACATGTTTCAATTGTTTATAGAAAAAAAAAGATCTTTTTTTTAATACTAAAAAGTAATTTATTAAATTTTCTTTTCATTTTCTTATCACTAGGCTTCTACTTCCTTTTCCTAAAATTGCCTCTAAAATTTACTTGCCACCTGCGTCTCAGAAGCCTTTCTCACTTACTTATCGCCTTTAGCAACCTAAAAGCTTTCATTTTTCTTCTATCCCATTTTCAATTCATCTTACTTTAATTAATCTAACTCGTCTATGGAATAAAATTTTCATCAATGGATTTAGGGCTATTTAAAAAAAATTCGTTATACTTTTATTGAAAATAAAGTTTTAGTGTCAATAGGTTCTGAAAAATCAATTTTACCTCTTCTAGAGAAAAGTTATAGCAGAGAGAAAAAATTGATGAGGAATTTCTGTGTACCTGACATCACAAGAGCTGATTCTAATAAATTTTCCTATTAGGTGATTGAACCCAATTTATGATTTGGTGACAAAGGAGGCGTGTCTATAGCATATTTTAGGGGCACATACTCTCATAATATATGAGGGATTTACTACGTTTATTGTAGATAAGCATAATTGGAAAATCAACTCTATAGGATTTAGTGCGATTTTCTTAAAAATAGACTTAGGACAGGGAATCCATAATTTTAGTTTGTTTTTTTTACAAGGCCAAGGAAGAAAATATTAATATATTAAATGAAAAAGATTTATTTTAAGTCTATAGCCATCTGACTAATATTTAAGCTCATATTATATTTTTCAAAATTAATTGGTAGCCAACCAACATAATTTAGAAAAAATTTATTTTTGTGGGAGTTTTTAATTATAGACCACATTTTGTATTAATTATTTATTAAAAATATATAAATACTGTACGTTTCGGCTGCTTACACTGCAATCATTTTCAACTATTGTGCACGTGTTCCGACTCAAATGAACTAACCTCTAAGAGACCGTTACGTGCATTATATGTCCCATGAAGTAAGACCCTATCATATCATGAATGATTGTAGAAGACGCTGACGTCATTATATATAAAATGCACGTAACGGTCCCTTAGATGTTAGTTCACTTGAGTCGGAGCAAGTGCACAGTAATTTAAAATGACTGCAGAGTAGGCAGTCGAAAAGTACAGTATTTATATATTTATAATAAATAATTAATACAAAATGTGGCCTATAATTAAAAACTCCCATAATAAAAATTTTATAAATGTGCACTATGGCTTTCACTATAGATATTTTAAGTTCATTATGACTACTTTACAAACTGATTTCCTCTCCTTTCACACAATTTTATAACCAAACAACGGCAAGAAATGGATAATTCCAACACATAATTCTTTCTTTTTTTATATATATATTTCTTGATAAGTTATAAGCCTGAAAATGGATATTGTAATGCACATTCATTAATACTTTCCTATTATTTTCAAATAATCTACAAAATAGAAATTTAATGTAATCTAAAAGGTTTTTCTCGTTTTTCTCAAAAGTTTACATTTGGTTATTATCTACCTCCTGCACTCATATCTTCAATTTTCATTGTTACATTTTTTTACTTCTTGATATGTATTTTATCTATCACCTCTCCAAGTTAGTCAATGGAGTTTAAATAAATAATTTTTATTTTTATTGAATGAAATAAAATTACTAGGTACTGTGTGTATTTATTTATGCCCCACTTTATCAGAATGGTAAATAGACATTTCTATTTCGTGGCGCTTTAATAAATATTTATTGCCGAATTAAAGCGCTAGTCTAGTCTATGACTGTAAAAATTATTCCTTTTTGTTTATTTATTTTGTTGTTTGGTATTTATTAAAAAAAAAAAAAAAGTTTGCGGAGTTAATTCGTTTATTTAATCAGAAATAAGTGAGTTTCTTCTATTTATTCTTTTGAACAAGTTAAAAGTGATTATTTAATAAAAACAACATGTCTTGAGTAGCAGGTGTTTTATTCGAAAAGAGCGATTAAGTTTGGATCTTCTCAAATCGGTATTAAATATCTGTTTAGGGACTTAATCAACCCGATTTGTTAGCGGCCTAATAGATTACGTCCGATTAAATGAACGTCTTTTTATTCCTTAGAGCATTTAGAATTTTTTTTTGTCTTGAGAAAGAAAAAAAAAGTGAAATCTTTGGAAACCAGTGAGGCTAGTAGAAATAAATCTTAGGGGGGTACAAAAACAACTGGAAGTGAAAAGTGGAAATCCGTAAAAGAAATGCAAACTCGGCTCTATTGGTTTCAGCCTAGTGGAAAAGGGAAAAATTGATTATGTTTTGAAAGGCGAAAGAATAGAAATGTACAAAATGGAATGTAAACAGCAAGCACAAAGCGAGCGAATATACGATTTCGTATTATTATTTATTTTTTTTTTTTAATTTTTGGATCATTTAATCCCAATACGATTAGATATGGAAAAAATCTGGTGCGAATATCACTCAACTTTCTCATTCAATTTCCTCGTATCTTCTTCAATATTTAATAAATAAATTTTTCATTTTAATAATTTTAAAGTAGTGATCTTGTGTACTTCGATAATATTTCGACAATAGAAGAATTAGAATTAGTCAAAGTTCCTACTCTCTTGCTAATTTCAAAAGTTATAACACATTATAAAATACTTGTTGTGAGAATTGACAACAAAAATTGTAAAAAAAAAAAAACAATTGAAATTTAAATAAATGTCATATTTTTATAATTAAAAAATTGTATTGCAAAGATGAAGAGATATCAACTCCAAAATTGAGCCTCTGATTAAAAACAGTCGTAAAAAATAAAACTCTAGGCACAGGTGAGAGGGAAGGAGGGGTGCTTGCCCCCATCCCACTGGCTAATATTTAACTGCTGACCTATTTGAGAAAAAATATAATATACATTTTTATAATACTAATTTGATAAAAAAAAAAACTAAATACATATATGCGCAAATGGCCTTAGATGTCCAGGCGCATAAAACTGAAATGTAATAATAAAATACATATATAAAATAAAATAAAATTTCTTCTTGTTTCCTAGCCTTATTCACGCAGTGCGGGGTCGGCGTAATACTTTTTTTGCAAACGGAAGAAATAGAACAGGCCGGCCCGTCGCACGGTTGAAAATATAGAAAGAAGAGACAGACATGTAAAGCACAGAAGGATTTGACAATCCAGCTAGGGCGCTCGTGGTCGCCCTCCACGTACCCACAAGATGTGGGCTCCTGTGCATTAAAATAAAATAGCCTATTATATTATTTAATCAAAAATAATAATAATAATAATTTTTTGACAGTGACGGCGCTGCGGGAGGACTAGGGGAAGCATGCGCCTCCCTTCCGACAATGACATCTGCCCTCTGGATGCCCCCTCCCAATTTTGTATATTGTCCCCTGTTGGTGAGTTTGCCCCAATCCTATCCCCCTCCCCCCACTGAGGATAAGCTGGCGCCGTCACTGATTTTTGATCTCCCTCACCCCATTCATTTGAAAAAAAAAAAAAAAAAAAAAAATTTCTGCTGCTGAATAAAAACTAAATTTTTTTTTTCTCTTTTAATAAAAATTATTTTAAACGCCACACATCATTCTATTCAAATATAATATGAAATTAAAGAAAATTAAAATTGATATAAATGGAAAAATAATTTTAAAATACAAAAAAGGCATGCTTTTTACATTTTGTAATACGGTAAATCTTTGCGATTCGAAAATTAAGACATCTGCTAAAGAACTAAATTTATAAGAACTGGATTTTTGTATTTTTTCTTTATGGGACTCTCCAACGATTTTATCTTGTATTAAAGTGTCTCCTATCAACAGCTGGGAAATACAAAAAATACGACCTGACCATTCGACACGTTAATAGTATCCTCAGAGTTTGTAGAGGGAAGGATTTCATCCCGAGGGATAAGAAAATGGACGAAAAGTTACGACCCCTTCATTGGAGGTAACCCCGGGACATTTCGAGTGTCATTTTGTCAAAAGACGAGTTTATGACCTCCTCAAGGAATAACCAAGCTTGGTTTTAAATCTGCCTTTGCCAAATTATATTACTCGATATACCTATATTTATATTTATATTATGAGGAGGATGAAGTATGGCTGTAAAGTTCGGTGGAAGGGCAGGGCGGCAGTAACAAGAGCAGGCGGCTATGTAATTTTATTAATGCAAATATTTTATCATACCCTGGGGATCATTTTGCCGTCTATCATCAGCTCGGTAAAAGTGAAAGCGTTTTGTTATCTCGAATCGTACTGATTATTATTTTCAAGATAAGAATAAGATTTATTATTAAGAATATATTTTAAAATTTTATATTTATCTTTTTTTATGTAAATTATTATGGTAGAGATAAATTCAAGAAAGGTTACAGATTCTAAGCCTATAACGTTATTTTAATTTAAAAAGATTTAACATTTTTATTTTCTTCAACATAATGTCGCCTATCCTTTTTTAATATTTGATTTATAACTCTAATTAACTCTCTAATTAATTAACTCTAATTGGGCGAACCCGAGTAAAAATGATTAAAAATGTTCGATGGATACACACGCCCGCAGCAGGTCTGCATATTGAACCTTGAGGGACACACAGGGATACACACGCCCGCACCAGGGACATACATAGTAGATCAAAATTGACCGAAAGAAAAATGTGTGTCCCTGGTGCGGGCATGTGTATCCCTGTGTGTCCCTGGTGTGAGCATGTATATCCCTGTGTGACCCTCAAGGTTCACTATGCAGACCTGCTGCGGGCGTGTGGATCCCTCGATCATTTTTAATCATTTTTACCCCGGAAGCAGTGGATCTTTTTTATTTTCTTGTATACGAAGTTATAGACAGAGAAAGTATTATAATAATTCTCAATCTTGTAGACCTCCCTGAATCCAAAAAAAGTCAGATATGTCGGTGAGATTTTTATTCGCCTAGTGTAGTGAATATGTGCAAAATTTACGTTAGTCCTATTCTAAATGGAACGTTTGTTTGTAAACATAAGCTCAGTTTCAGTGAGAAAACGGTCAAGGTTATATCCCCCTCCATGATTTCACGAGGTTCCGGATGGGTTTTATTTTTTCCTATTTGTCCATCAAACCTGAATTTTCCTTAGTCGTGTGGCATGCTTAGCAGATAGCGATACAACTTATGCAAGAGTGAAAGGAATTTATATAAAGAAGTTTTTTATTGTATTATTTTTAGTTGCATAGAAGAACAGAACGATGACATATCGAGAAAAAAATATTCGCAAAGTAATAGGAGAACAATATTGTCATCCAGATCATAGACATGATATCAAACTTGAACCGGTGGAATTCACAGGCTATTTTAGCCATTTCAAAATATATAGGACACAAATTATATTAGAAAATCTTAAAGAAAAAACGATTTTAATCAAAACATTAGCTGAGGAAGCGATTCAAAGCTATGAGGATTTGGACACAGAACGTTATATGTACTACCGATTTTTACCCGATGTGTTTCATAAAGAGAAATATTTGTTTCCTGGAGTTTATTCTGTGAGTTATTTCATGTTAGTGTATGACGATGTGACTGAAGATGGATATAATTTGGGACCAAGAGAGAGTCTTGATGTGAAACATTTTGAAATTGCATTGGAAGGACTTGGCCGACTTCATGCAGCTAGTCTTGTTTATAAATTAACAAATCCCCAGCGCTTTCGAGAAATTGGAAAGATTCTAGACAATCGAAATCTAAAATTTAAGAGAAGTTATTCTTCCATTTGGTTCAACGCTATCCGATTGTTTGAAGAAAAATATCCTAAAAGAGCGAATGAAGAAGGTATAAAAATAATTCGAAACACGCTAAGCAATCTCGACGACTTGATAGAGCACGTGTTTGTAGGAGAAGAGCCTTGGATGGTGATCTGCCATGGAGATCTTAATCGTAACAACATGCTATTTAAATACGACTCAAATGGTGACCCGGTGGCTGTGAAATTTATCAACTTGGAAAATTCGCGAGTGGCATCTCCGATGATTGATCTCTCCTATTTCTGGTACATGAATTCAACTTCAACTCTTAGAAAAAAATATAAAAATTACTTAATGGATATTTATTTTTCACAAATTCAACAAAGATTTAACGAATTAAATTTGGACAATGAAAAAATTTACTCGAGAAATTCATTTGAAAAAGAATTTAGAGCAAGAGCATTCTATGGCTTTTTATATTCTTGTAATTTTATTCGTAGTTGTGTAGCTCCATTAAGTGAGTTGAAATATTTAGAAAACTTTTATGATATTGATGAATACACGAGACTACTCCAAAAAACGGGAGGAAAAAAAGCAGATGAAAGAATCGCGGATATTGTGGCCGACTTTCTTGACAATAATTATTGGCCAGTTCCTCAGCCAATACTTATGTTGTATGTTTTGTTCTCGTTTTTCATATTATTATTATCTTTGAATATAATATATAAATTATTATAAATACAGAATTATTATTCGTTAATCCTAGATACTTAATATATTCTTCTTAAGGCCGATTGTTTCGGTTCTAATTAACTATCTGGCCTTGTCCTATAGCAGAGCATTAGCTTCTGGTGCCAAAAATCAGTAATCTAATCAAATGATTAAAAAAATCCCAGGTTGTAGTTTGTTATCTAAGACCCAAAGTTCGGTATAAAGCTTAAGTTAAGAGTAAAATTAGAAACACAGGCCTTATTTATTTTTTTATAAATTTTTAAATTATTTTAACTCTAAGGTTAAGCGTGTCCTTGTTTACTATATCGATCATTTTGCTATCTTTTGGATAAGTTTGCTAGTTGACTATAACTGAAGCAACCGGCTCTTAGTTCATTATCAATTACTATCAATGTTAACTGGGGAAATGTTAACTGCTTAATTAAAAAAAAAAAAAATATTGGTTGCATTTACTCAATGCCTCTATCACTTTTGTAAAATGAAAAAAAAAATATTCATCATAATCTCGACATCGAATTTTTGACATGATCGCAATACTTTCTCTCTCTTTATATTTCATATATAAGAAAGTTGATTTATTTACTTTTATTCTTTCAGTCTACCGCTAATGTTTTAGAATTATTTATTATTAATTCGTTCGGGGGGGGGGGGGATATTTAACAAGCCGTCAGACGGGTTGTTTAAAAAAAAAAGACAATTGTATTTTCTCTAATCAAACTGTCTAATAAAATCTATTCAATTTAATATACTGTATATGTACATTTCTCCAGTTTAAACTAATAAAAATTTATTTAAATTTTATACCAATTGAACTGTACAATTTAAAAGACGTCTAAATGGTTGTCGAAAAATAAAACAAAATCATTAGAAATTTAATAAGTTTATATGAATCTAACAGCTTTTAATACGAGAGCAGGTCAATAAGTCCGTGACTTTTTGAATTTCCCGCCTCTTAACTGAAATGGCAACACTGCTCTTGTCAGCAGGCAACTATCAGCTGACTCCTGTCGAAATTTGAACCAGCTGGGTCTTTTAGTTTTTGTTTGACATCCATTAATAGCAGATAACCTCGTGATTTGAGAAGAAAATGGGAAAAAGTGAATTTTCAGTTTCCATGGCGAAAATCCATGAATTGGGAAACGAATTGCTCCCTCATCCGCCCTATTCTCCGGATTTAGCCCCGAGTGACTATTTCTTGTTTCCAAACCTGAAAAAATGGCTCGGCGTAAAGAGATTTGACTCCAACTATGATTTTGATGCCCTTGACAAATCTTATTTTTCGGAAGGGATAAAAAAATTGGAGAAACGTTGGACAAAGTGTATAGAGCTCAAAGGAGACTACGTTGGAAAATAAAATAATTTTTTATCCAAAAAGCTGTGTTTCATTCAAAAAGTCCCGGACTTATTGACCTGCCCTGGTTCTTCATTTGTGAAGCTTAGTGTTGGGGATTAATTTGATTCATTTGTCCAATCTTCCAAATTGTTTAGCTTTTCTAGCAGATATAAGCAATCAGAGAGAATTCGAATTTACTTTGTTGCTGATGGAAAATGCGCCAAAGTTGGAGGAAAAAGTTGTTGGTTGCACTCGGTGTGAAGTCATCTTTCACACTATGTATACACAAAATGATTTTTTTTTAAATTCCAGAGACAGATAGATAACTTTTAATTGAATAAATGAAATGAAACGGATTTTGAAATCAAATGCATCAATTAGTCCAATTACCCCTTTTATAAATGAATCAATCAATCAAATTCACGACAGAATTACTTATTTGTAATTTATTGCCTTCCACAAAACCAAATAATTTTCATTATTAAAAAAATAAAAAAAAATATATAAATTTTTGATTAATGATTAGAAACTTTTGTTTTGTTAATTTAATAAAATAAATAAATAAAAAGTACTTGTTCTTTTTGTTGCGAAAGAAAAAAGAAAATATTGGCCTGGATGAGCTAGCTATGCAATCGCTTTGATCTTTCGACAAACCTTACATAGTTTAATAAGAATTTGTAAAAAGCAAGAGATTCACTCAAAGGTTTTCTTTTTGCTTGATTAAATTAGCGATGCTTGAATAAATTTAACTTGTTTTTCACGTGACCAGATTAAGAAATGAATGGAAAAATTTTTAATAAACAAATTAAGATTTTTTTCTCTCACTCTCTCGCTTTTTACTTTCTTTTAAAAGAATAAAATGAAAGTATATACCAACCGGGAATATTAGGTATTAGACAAATTTAATAACAACTAGCCGCGGCGCCCGCCGAAGGCTGGGCCCCCCTGGAACCCTCGCTAGCTGGCCCGGGACCATGTCAAAAGCTCGATGTTGAGATTTTGATGGATATACGTTTTGAGGTCCCCTGAGTCCAAAAAAGTGGGTCCCGCAAATTGGTCTGTCTGTCTGTGTGTCTGTGACAATTTTAAGCTTGAAGGAATTGAGCTACGGGATTGAAATTTTGAATTTAAGTACCCTCGCAGACACTCTTTGCTCAGGGGCCCACATCTTGTGGGTACGTGGGTGGCGACCACGAGCTGCCCGAGCTAGGACAGGCAGTCCTTCAGTTCTTTAAATGTCTGTCTCTTCCTTCCTCTTTTCAACAGGCGTCAGACCGGCGTCGACCGGCCGGCCTGTCCTATTTCTTCCGGTCGTAAAAATGTATGATTGGGTTGGAGGGAAAGAGCGAGGTCCGCCGACCCCCCATCGCGGGACAAGGCGAGGAGAGAAGAAGACCCTCGCAGACACTCAAAACAAGCTTTTGAACAAAATCAGCCAAAAAGTACTAGCACTTTACTGGGGTACTTTTTTAGATTTTTTCGAATTTTTCAAAATCGGCTCTAACAATTTTGATTAAAATTCATAAATCAATTATTTTTTAGATTTCCTTTAAAAAGTATATCGGCAAAATTTTTCGTGAAAAATGTTTGAAATACACTTTACTGATGTAGTATTTCACATTTTTTGGCTCTTACTTCCATGTAGCCAATATTAAATCCCTAAGGGGATTTCGATTCAAAGGTCCCCTTCGGAATTTTTTATTTATGCATCAAATTTTAGAGCTTAGAGGAGACAATTTTTCTCTTCTTTATTTTAATTTTATGTTCGTGATGTTTTTTTTTTTAGTATAAAGACAGCTGTCGGAACAGACAAGACCAGACATTTTGTCTCACCCAATGCAAGCCATGTTTTATTTAGTCCGAATTCAGTTACTATTTCGATGTTGCTAGTTCAATTTTCACACACATACATGTATTTCTTTTTAAGAAAAGTGTCTATTATATATTTATATATTATAGGCTATGTACAGTATGTTATTATCAAAAAATGCCTGATTCTAAAATTTTAATTATTTAATATTTTTTATGCTTAATTAGGCTATACTTGTAATGTTTGTTTATGAAGTTCCATTACAATACATTTGTGTTTTTCCAAAAATACTTTTGAATCAGGAACAATTTTAGTATAAAGTCGGTACCGCAACTGCTTGATGTTCTCAACAGTGGAGCCTTAAGCTTAGGCAACCAAAATACTTAGCCGTCAGAATTGTTGCCTTAAAAGTAGCTTTTTCTCCTTTAGTTGATTTAAAAAAAAAAATATTGGTTTGGTTGACTAAGCTCAAGGCTCCACTCTCAAGCACATCAGCCACTTGTGACGCAGACTCACAAAATCGATTTTAGGATCACTAAATGAGTCATCAAAGAAGTATAAATGCAATTTTAAAAATCCTTGCTTAAAAATTATAATTAAATCCTTGACTTTTTTTTTAAATTTTCTTTAATTTGAATGCAGAATTAAAATAAATTTTGATAATTTTTATTTTATTACACACCTCCAGCTAGCGAATGGAGCGAAATAACCCTTTTGCTGACGAGAAATTCAATTCCTTAGGATTTATTGATCTCATTTTATTTTATTTTGGTTTTGGCCCCTAAAGAGAGCTCACGAAGCCATCCTCCGGTGTTTACTTATTTAACTTGGAGGACCTTTACTTTATTGCAACTACTTATCCAAATAAATAAAGGCCTCGGGGTGGATCTTGTAAAACTTTTACACGGTAACATTAAACATTAAATTAGACCTTTAATTAAACTTTTTTCGTTCACTAAAACTTCTTGTTATGATCCTCATGATTCTGCTGGTTATAGGAATTCCAATTCGGATCTCATTTAAATTCGTTTTTATTTATTTAAAAAGTTCTTTTTTTCCAGTTGGAAATAGAGTTTTTTAATGGTAACCCATTAGAATATTTATTTATTCATCATTTATTTTAAATATATTCATAAATAAAATAGATATAGTCTACACTGCACAACCAGCTATCTTTTCATCTAAAGTCTAAAGAAAGGGCCATAACAAAGATGAATGTCTATATCAAGCATCAAATCACCAGACGAACAGGTCGATTTAATGTTTAAAATTGAATCTTATTTTCAGAGAAGTTAGAGCAAATTTCTTCTTTATCATTTTTTTTAAAGAATATTTATTTATTTACATAAATATATGGAGCGTCCACCAAAGGCCTCCCTGATTTTCAAATTAAATAACTCGAAAGATCCATAGTAGAATGAAAGCTGTAAAAATCTGATGTTTCATTCTTCTATCGATCTTTGTTTTCGAGTTAATTAACTTTAAAGTCAAGAAAGCCCTTTAGTGAACACCAAATAAGGGGTCGTCTACATATTACGTCACGCCTTTTTTGACGATATTCTAGTCCCTTCCCTATCACTGTTGGTCATATACAAACATACCCCCTATAAATATTATGTCACAACATAGAACTACCCCTCCCCCCTCCTCTTTCAACTCCATATGTCAGCTGTATTATACAATCTATTAAAAATTTATTATATTGAATTTTTTATTAATTTATTATATAAATAATTGCCAAGTTCTAAACTGTCACATGTTAATAATTAGCGCTGCAAGTGTAGACACAAAATATAACTAAATATAAAATAGTACTACTTATTATTATTAGAGGAATTTTTAATCATAGACCACATTTTTGTATTAAATATTTATTAAAATTATAAATACTGTACAACGTTTCAACTGCTTATTCTGCAGCCGTTAATTACTGTGCACTTGCTCCGACTCAAGTGAACTAACTGTCATGTCCGTTACGTGCCTTTTTATATACAGCGACGTCAGCGCCATATGTCGGCATTTCTGTGAAGTTAGATTCAAATTTTCCCGCTATTAATACTACTTACCTGACGTCGATAAATAATACCAAAAAAAGAAACTTTGAATTGTGATGTCACACTTAGAGAAACTTCCGGGTCCTCCATGTCACATTTTGTCCAGTCACCCCCCCCCCTCCTAACGCGTTACGTAATATGTGGACGACTCCTAAGGTAAATAACTATTTTTCATTGTCTTGACGTCGATAGAAAAAAAAATTTAAAAAAGGCATACAAAAGACTGGGATAGAGAAAAATAAGAAAGTCTTGGCTTATAACAATCCTTATCAGCTGGAAGAGCATGGGGGCAAAATAAAAAAAAATGAACAGATGAAAATAAAATATTTTTATTTTCGAAAGCTACCATAGTAAATATTTTAAATCAGCACATGATAGTATTTTTTGAACTCTCCCATTCGGGTTTATTTTTTATTCAGAAAGAAGAGAGCAGCATACCCTCTAAAAGTAAATTATAAAAGAGGATTATATTTTTGTCGCCTTCATTTTTAATTTCCCTGTCCTTTTGTAAATATTATCTGATCTGTCCTGAAATAATGAAATTTTTAAAGGTTAAAGACTCGACTCGCGTTGATCTATTATTAAAGTTTAACCAAAATGATGTTAAAAAAAAAATACTAAATTAAAGTAAAAGAAACAGGCGAAATGTTCATATATAATTTAATAAAAAAATCGCGAAACATTTTAAATTATTTATAACCCCAAATGGTCTCACCTGCCGAGAGGGCAAATTAAAAAAAAATCATTTACCGCGAGGACTTCAAATAATTCAAAATTTCAAAGGTTCTTCCAAAAGGAGCATATTTGACTTTTATTAAACAATATATATCTTTGGGAGACTAGGTGACCAATGATAAGGGTTTACGCCGTTTCGAAAAGAGAGAGAGCTGCTCCTCAAAATCAAAAGAAGAAAACTAGAATATTTTGGACATGTCATGAGGAATCCAACAAAGTATAAAAACCTTCTTCATCTGGTGAAGGGGAAGATCTTAGGAAAACGAGGTCCAGGTCGTCGGCGTATCTCGTGGCTGAAAAAATCTTCGGGCTTTCTTCAGTGGAATTGTTCTCTTTCGCTATGATGATAGCCAACGTCCTGAGCGGGCAAGGCATTTGAAGAAGAAGAATGGAGGACCAATTAGTTTAAATTTCCTTCGAAAATCTTTTTTTTTTAACGTGGGAAAGAAAATCCGTTCAAATCTCGATTATGAAAAAATATTTGCAGCTTCATGATCTAAGCCAAATATATAGTTAAGATAGTGAAGACTTTTAAATGATTCTTTACTTTCTCTTACCTCTATATATATGTTAATATAGACTATAGAGAGGGAGAAAATAATAGATTCATGTCAAAAATCCGATGTCAAGATTTTGATGGATATACACGATTTGAGGCCCCCTGAATCCAAAAAAGTGCTTTTCGCGACATGGTCTGTCTGTGAACAAAATATCTCAAGAACGAAAAGAGCTAGGAGGTTGAAATTTTATATTTAAGTTAGGCACCTCCATGGGACGTGACACGAAGCTTTTGGAGAAAATCGGTCCAACAGTACTAGTACTTTACTGATGCATTTTTTCAGTTTTTTCGATTTTCTCAAAATTCGCTCCAACGATTTTGTTTAAAATTCAAAAATCAATTATTTTTTTAAATTCTCTTTAAAATGTATATTCCCATTTTGCCATTGAAATCTTCTGAAGACCACTTTACTCTTGTACTCCATAGGAAAAAGATAGGAGAAATGGTTGCGGTAACAAAATATAAATATTTTCCAATGTTTATAAATTTTACATCTTGAAATCGGAATGCACCGTACTGTCGGAAACTAAATTTATGTCGACACAAAAATCTGGTGTGAAAAGCACAGAACACAACTTTCAATTACCGAAAGTGCGACCAGTCACACCAGATTTTTTACTTTCTCTTACCTATATCTCTTTGAGCCCACGGTAGAAAGTTTAAATATATGTATGGTATATCTCTTTCTCTATACAGTATGAATATAAAGAGAGATTTGGGTGACTAATTGACTATCTGACTGACATATCACCACAGGGCCTAAACTTTGAAAGCTAGAAAGCTGTATTTGCCAATTAGATTACGTTCATTAAGTAAGAGTCATTTAAAAGAGATTTTTCAAAATTCCCTGGTGCCCATTGGGGCGGACTAATTTTAGGGAACGCCACTTTTATTTTCAAAATATTAAATTAAGGGAAGGGAAGGGAGGAAAGATTTTCTTCTCTTTTCTAAAATGATTTCTTCCTCTATTAATAGTTAAGGGGAATTTTCTCCAGGCCCAAACTTTTAAAATCTCCTTAAACGTTTAAATAATTAAAGATATTTAATCTTCTTTTCTTTAATCATAATGCGCTAATGTGTTTAATTTCCTTCCTATTTAAAGGCTATTTATTTTGCTATTAAAAACTAAACTCAGAAAAGAGTAAATGTAAACAAAAATTCTTTTACTCTACCATTTTGTATCAATATAATATTAACTTTCATAGCCATCCCTATTGTATATAATATTTGATAAATATAAATAACTTCATTTAACAGAGAGACAAGGAGAAAATATCGAATTTTCTAAAAGTATCAAATGTCAAGAGAAAGTGAGTGGCATTTGCTGTCTTTCCGTATTTTCCTAATTCTTCCTTTTTGTTCGGAATTAGTTGTAATCGGCTTGGCAACATCCAACATAAGTTAGTCCATAAACCAAACGAACATCCCCCCCAAACCAAAAGGATGTCACTCAGTGGGCTAAAATTGGAGCTAAGCTTTTTATTTAGATTAATGACAGACCAAAAGAAATATACAAAGCTAAATAGGATTATTAAATACTTTTTATTTCACTGGCGTAGGATACACTACATGCATTTTATATAAAGTTAAAGGATGGTTTTAGCTAAATGACCAATGCGTTCAATAAAGAGAGAAGAGAAATTAGGCAAATATTGCAGTATTGATATGAGAAATTTGATCCCTCCCTTTTCAACTTCCTAATTTAAATCAATTAAAAATTCAAAAAATTAAAGTTGATTATAGCAACAAAATAAAATATTTGAATTTTTAATACGACAAGTCCGTGGATAGCTCTAATTAGCCCGAAACGTCAGGCTAAAAGGCAATAAACGAAAGAAAAAATCTGGTGTGACTGCGCACAGCACACAACTTTCTCTTACCTTCGGTAATCGAATGTTGTGTACTGTGCTTGTCACACCAGATTTTTTGTGTCGACAGTCGGGTATATTTGAATTCAAGATGTAAAATTTATATGTGAAAATATTTATATTTTGTTACCATGGCAACCATTTCTCCTATCTTTTCTATGGAGTATAAGAGTAAAATGGTCTTCAGAAGATTTCAATCCCAAAATGAGAATATATATTTTAAAGAGAATCTAAAAAATTATTGATTTTTGAATTTAAAAAAAAAATCGTTGGAGCGAATTTAGAGAAAATCGAAAAAAACTGAAAAAGTGCATCAGTAAAGTACTAGTACTTTTTGGTCGATTTTGTTCAAAAGCTTCGTGTCACGTCCCATGGGGGTGCCTAACTTAAATATACAATTTCAACTTCCTAGCTCTTTTCGTTCTTGAGATATTCTCTTCACAGACACACAGACACAGACCACTTTTTTGGATTCAGGGGACCTCAAAACGTGTATATCCATCAAAATCTCGACATCGAATTTTTGACATGAAACCAATACTTTCTCTCTCTATATATTAACATATATATATAGAGGTACGAGAAAGTAAAAGAACTAACTTCCAGTGACGTCATTTCAATTTTTGCTTGGGGGGGCAAAATTTTTTTTTACTTCCAGTGATACTTAATTTATAAACATATATATGCCTCTATATGTTCAACCAACGCTCAAATAGCCAGTGAATATATCATTTAAGATAGAAAATTTGCGAGATATGTTTGTGCTTACGATTGGGCAAAATTGCACCCCCTAGAGTCGAACCAGGACCTCCACGCTTTCGCGGCGGGTGAACTATTTATTCTTTTGGGCCGGCGCCCTAGGATAAGGGTAGTCCACCTGCCGCGAAGGCGTGGAGGTCCTGGTTCGACGCCATTTTGCCCAATCTTAAGCATGTTAAAATGCTCTTTGATTTTAAAGTCATTGGCCACAAATATTTAATGTTAATAATTAACGAAGGACTCTACTAATAATTGAATAGAAATCTGATAACAAAAGGGCATTAATAGAGAAGGAGTTAAGTCTTCAAGCACATGTACATCGATATCTAAATGGACTATATAGAATAATAGTATAATAGTATTCCCTATGTAAAGTGGAAATTCAATCTCCTAGCTTTAGGTATAATTATTATTTCAAGTGAAGGGTGACGAGGTGAGTGGTGGAGGTGATAATTGATAATTTGATAATTTCAAAATCTTTTAGAATAGAATAATTAAAAAATTAAAAGATAACTTGCGTAAAAAAAGTTTATTTATTTTATAAATAAAGCAATAGCTCGTGTAGTCCGGCAAATTTACAAGAAAAATGTTTTCTTTTTACTTGAAAAACAAAAACTGCCCTGTTATAAGATTTTTCCGAAACGTTGACCCATAGCGGAAGGAGTTAATCCAAATAAATTGGCCTGAAATCATCTCCGGAGTGTATTTATTCGTCCTTCTCAATAAGATTTTAATTAAAAATTTTAAAAAGTTAAAAAGCAGAAAAAAAAATTTTTTGTTTGGAACCAATATAAAATCTTAGTTCCTGTTTCAAATATTCCCAAAATCGGTGAAACCAATTAATATATTATTATGAATTATTCGAGTTATTGCTGTTTTATAATAATTTTTGGTGCATTTCAGTTTCGTCAAGCAGAAAAAGTTGAAGAGCTTTTTATTGCTTTGACTACATATTCCTAAATCCCTGTCATAACATCCTTTTCGTTTATAACCAGAATCGGTTCAAATTTTAGCAAAAAATTGTTTTTCCCAACAAACTTTTTATAACTTGATTTTGATGATAAACCATTAACTACCTAAGTAGAAAGAAGACCCTCAATAAATTTATTGAAGGTGGATATAATATTAATATTTTGAAATGATAATATTGTTTGACGAAAACATACTGAACATCAAAAATATT
>JAKCPI010008949.1:0-13413 GCA_023213315.1 Euborellia annulipes
TGATTTGTGTTGAATTTGTTTAGATGTATAAAATTTTAAATATTTAATAAATTACAATATCTTTAAGATATAATGAGGTAAATTAATTTGAAATGCAAGGTTATATGTTTCAATGTATTAACGTCATTTATTAGTACAGTATCAACAATGTGTCATCTTCAGAAGTAATACATATTCAGTATTTGTTTTACTTTTGATATTAATAAATAATACATTAAAACATATAAACTTGTTTTTTAACTTAATTTATCTCACTAAACCATAAATTTTCAACTAGAGCTTAACAGTTTAAAATTAATCTTTAAGATGGGTCTATATTAATTAAAAAAAAAAAACCTCGTACCTCCTTTAATTATCACTTTTATATGAAAATCAAGAGTCGCGGGAGCGACTCGTCGCCGAGCATGTGAAAAGCAAAAGAAAGCAAAGAAACTCTTAATACTACCATTTAGTTGACATTCCAATAGATGCCAATGGCCCATTGCATTTAGATGGACGAGTCGTCCCTAGACTATATTATCAAGAATGATTTTAAATCCTTAATAAAAGATAGGGACGTGAAAAAATTTTTTTGAGAAACTTTTCTCTTTCTGGGCGAATATCTCAAAAAGTTTTTAAGATATCGGAGCCAAATTTTTTTTATATTAAACTAGAATAAATAAGGATTATTTTGAGCACGAATTCAAAAAAAATTCCAGTCCCAAACAGAATGGCAGAGGCTCAAAGTTGAGATTTTGCCGATTTCGGAAGGTCAAAAGTTAGTCTCTTATTTTTCCTTTTTCTTTTTTTCATTCTTTTCTTCAATTTTCAAATTTTTAGACAAAGCTACAGGTTTCCCTGCTGGACCGATTTGGATGAAATTTAAAATACAAATAGATACTATCAAAAACCCGATACCTTTGATATAAAATTTCATTTTGGATCAAAAGTGACTTTTTGAGAGGTATTCAAAATTTCAAATTTGTCCTATCTTTAACATGGCGAAAAGACAATTTTGACTATTTTACTCCCTGATGACGTCATCTAGGAACATATCTATTAATATTAGTAATTTTCATCCCTAATGGAATAACAATTTTTAGGATAAATCCATTCAGATAGAAATATAATAGATTAACGTGATAAGAAGAAGTGCTACCAACATAACAAAAATAAAAAACCTAAAATTTTATAAAATTTGGTGAAATCCTATGTTTATCGTTTCGAATGGATGCCAATCGATGTATTTACGATTCTACCAACATAACAAAAATAAAAAACCTAAAATTTTATAAAATTTGGTGAAATCCTATGTTTATCGTTTTGAATGGATACCAAACGATGTATTTACATTCTACCAACATAACAAAAATAAAAAACCTAAAATTTTATAAAATTTGGTGAAATCCTATGTTTATCGTTTCGAATGGATGCCAATCGATGTATTTACGATTCTACCAACATAACAAAAATAAAAAACCTAAAATTTTATAAAATTTGGTGAAATCCTATGTTTATCGTTTTGAATGGATACCAAACGATGTATTTACATTCTACCAACATAACAAAAATAAAAAACCTAAAATTTTATAAAATTTGGTGAAATCCTATGTTTATCGTTTCGAATGGATGCCAATCGATGTATTTACATTCTACCAACATAACAAAAATAAAAAACCTAAAATTTTATAAAATTTGGTGAAATCCTATGTTTATCGTTTCGAATGGATGCCAATCGATGTATTTACTTTCTACCAACATAACAAAAATAAAAAACCTAAAATTTTATAAAATTTGGTGAAATCCTATGTTTATCGTTTTGAATGGATGCCAAACGATGTATTTACATTCTACCAACATAACAAAAATAAAAAACCTAAAATTTTATAAAATTTGGTGAAATCCTATGTTTATCGTTTCGAATGGATGCCAAACGATGTATTTACATTCTACCAACATAACAAAAATAAAAAACCTAAAATTTTATAAAATTTGGTGAAATCCTATGTTTATCGTTTTGAATGGATACCAAACGATGTATTAATTTTTTTCTGTTTGGAATGCATATTAAAAGATCTATTCATGGGATAACTTAATATTTAATAAACAAAAATTATTAAATAAAATTTAAATGTAATATTTCACAAAAAGAAGTGAAATCTCAGCCAAAAACATCGGAGATGCAAAAAGGGGCGCCTCGCATTATTTTTGCCCAGCGTCGAGGTGAAATCAAAAAAATGCGCCTCGCTTTTCTGATTTATATAAAAGCGAGGATATATGAAACAAATAAAATTCTGTAGGGGTTTTATTTAAGTGAAAATATTTCCTCGCTTTTATATAAATCAGAAAAGCGAGGCGCATTTTTTTGATTTCACCTCGACGCTGGGCAAAAATAATGCGAGGCGCCCCTTTTTGCATCTCCGATGTTTTTGGCTGATAAATACAATGCAAAAGTTTTTTTTAATTTTATTACTAAATAATAATGATTAAAACAAAAAAAAAAAACTTTAATTATGTGCTGAAAAATAGTAAACATTTATTTTAATTTAGTAGCTAGAAATTTTCGTTAATTTATTAAATTTTCGTTTTTCTAGTCTCAAGGCCAACCTATCCCAAGGAATTTTAATTAAATTTAGAATATGAAACTGGGAATGAAATCATCGCTCTAATTTTATCCCCTCCCTTGCCTACCTTCTTCAGATAATAGTTTCTAAAATAGAATTCATTTTATTTTTTTTTAAATATTTAGAAATTTATTAAACAACCTAAAATACTGTATATATTGTTTCAATTGATTGCTTAAGCCCGAGTGGGATTTTTGGAAACTCCAAGGTACAGATATAATACTGGGGCGAGTTAGGTTTAAAAACAGATAACGTAAATTATTAGATCAAACAAAGAAAGGTTCATATGAAACTAGTGATTAGAGAACAAAGTGTCTATAAATTTTAAAATTTAGAGGTGATATTTTGTCACTCCATTAAAAAGTTTAATAAAGATATGTGATGTGCCTTAAGTTCAGGGAAAATAGATAAAAAAAATTCTGAAAAAATATCCTTACTAAAAATAGACAATTTTTGATTTTGATTCTTGTTAACTGTGGTAATAATTTATCGCTCCCTGCGGGCCGAATAATTCCTCGTTTTATTGTAGGGGGAGATACGGGCAAAATGACATACCATTTTCAATTTTCTTTATAACTTCTTTTTTAAAGGTAGATTAATGTAAATTTTGCCTTAAAATATGATTTAGTCATTTTTCTATGACATATTAGTAGTTGAAAAAAAAGAAAGTAAAAAAATCAATTTACATATTTTTTTTTGTAAGTCTATCATTTTAGACACATATAAGGATAAAATGATATACCATTGTCTTAATCATCAATAATTTTTTATTTTATATTGCAAATTTCACAAATAAACAATTTTGCTTTTTTGTTCAGTCCTGTACATTTTAAATGTGCCCACAGTTTCCATTCCATGTACTGTAGCCACATTTCTCCTGATCTTGATTTCGAATACAGTTCGTTGCACTAAATGCAAGCTACATCCTCATTGTTGAACAATTTGTTCGATGCTCTTGTGCATTTTTTTCTTTCTTTCGTCAATTTATTGTCCTGTTTTTCTCTGAGTTATCTTGACATACCTAAGACTAAAACTATTATATATAGTGTGCAAAATACTACAATATATAAAATAATCCTTAACCTTTTCCCTCCTTTAAAGATTAGCCCTCACCGATAGTGTTTTTTATTAAGCTTATATTGTTTACCATATCTGAAAAACAACTCTGCCGACTTTCAGTTTTTTTCTCTTTCAAACTTTTTTTTTTTTGGACTAAAACCGTCATAATTATTATTTGTTCTCACTATTTAACATAAAAATGAATATAGACCAATAAAAGAAAAATTATTTAAAAAATATTGCAAAATATGAATTAATTTCTAGTTTTGAATTATATTAATTTTGAATTATATTACTTCTCGTAACAGAAATTTGTGAGAGTTAATCTCAGCCAATTTATGTAACACTATATATAATTCGCTAATTGAGTTTTCAAGGCCAAACTATTTCTTCATGTCTAGATTTGCCAAATATTTACAGAAACCATTTTAAGTGCCAAAATTTTCTCACTTGATTAATTATGCTTTAATAAGATTGTCTTAGAGAATTTAAAATTTTCCAGATTAGAATATCTTATTTCATTTTGGTAAGCTTTTGTGAATCCAGTGGAAATAATACCTTTTATGTAATTTTTTTTTCTTTTTATGGAATTTTTTTTGACTTTTTTTTTCCTGACCAAAACGTGTCATTCACTGAAGAAAGACTTCACAAAATCTACTGAAATTATCCCCTTATATCTACTTAAAAATCACTTCCTTTGCTTTCAGGAAAGCATCAAGTGAATGAACTTCATCATTGTGCTTAAGAACTTTTTACAAATTCTGTATAAAGCTATTCTAAAAGAATTTCTTCAAACTAATAAGCTCTTCAAATAGGTTCATTTATTTTTTTCTATGCAGGTTACCTAGATTAATAACAACGAATCAAAAGCTAATCAGCAGCCCTTTTTGCGACCCTCATCTGCCAATTTATTAATAGTCCCGTAATGTGGCTTCTCTTAAATTGCTCTCTATATTTGGCCGGAGGCGCGGCTTTTTGCCAACAATTCTATTTGAATGACTGTTAAAAGTTCACATGATGCAAATAAAAGGTATTCCTGGGTCATTTCATTACCGATTCCCGGGTTTTAACTCTGTGTTACT
The DNA here is from genome assembly GCA_023213315.1 of Euborellia annulipes. Classification (NCBI taxonomy): domain Eukaryota; kingdom Metazoa; phylum Arthropoda; class Insecta; order Dermaptera; family Anisolabididae; genus Euborellia; species Euborellia annulipes. The sequence goes on from JAKCPI010008949.1 coordinate 4,745, forward strand.
TGACCTAGAACCTGAGGTCGACAATCTTATCTTTTTATTGGCGCAAATTCCTCACCTGAGGCCAATATCGTACCGATATTATGGACTGAATCTAAATAAACAAAATAAATATATAAAAATCAGCCCAAAAGTTGTACTGGTGTTCTTTGAAAATCACCAATAAAAATATTTAATATAAATTAACCTTCTAATAGCAGAGTTTCTGTATATTATACCAGAACATGGTGTTTCTGTATTCCTGGAAAATAAATGAAGGGGTAGTTATATGAAAAAGATTTCTACAAACCTATTTCCGAAAACACTTCTTTCACCAAATAAATAATTTATATCTTTAGTAAGGCTTGATCGATTGAGTTGATTTTTTTAGGGAGTTCCCCGCAAAAATTCAACTAAATTAGTCAAGCCTTTCGATATAAATTATTCACTAAAAAATTGCTGAAAGAAGCGTTTGCAGACATATGTATACAGGAACTTCTTTTAAAATGTATTTAGATTAATATAACTAGCCCTTCACTTATTTCCTAGCATTACAGAAATATTATGTGTACCGTCAACTTTTTTGTGAAGGGATTGTTTTTTGATGTGGAAATTGTTTTTGCCGCTAGCATCATTAAAATCTTTGTTGGGAAAATTTTTCCCATTTTGATTGCGTTTGGTCTGACGACCATCTTGCGTTTGCGCGTTGAAATCGTCTCCTGCCATGCAACTTGTTGACTATTCTTATAAAATTCAAACATGCCTATATGTTTTGAAGAAATAAATTATTTCATTAATATCAATAGCAATTAGAAAAAAAGATATTTGAAATGTTTCGATAGGTCAACCGCCATTGTTAAATTTATAAGGGGAATTGGCGGGCCAATAGAGAGGAGATCCTTTTTCTGAAATTGAATATCCTCTAAGGGAGATCCTAGCCTTTATTGATTAGACATCTCTAGCAGAGGTCGATCCAGCAGCAGCAGCAGCATCTCTGGCAATTTTCTTGTCCAAAATTATGTTGTCATCTCTGACATTTATATATTTCTCCCCTCCTGCCCTAAATTGAAGAATTAACTCAAGGCGAAGGGGAGGAGGGGAGGGGGACTGCTGATGGGGAAAAGCCAATTCATTCCCCAATACAAAGTAAAAAAAAAAAGTAAAAGCAAAGAAATCATCATTTATTGATTCTATGTTTATTTATTTTATGGTCCTGTCAAAATAAAAATTCCTTTTTCTCAAATCCTTTTCACCTCAATTGTTTCATTTATCATTTAATTGAAAAAAAAATTATCTATCGAGTGAAAATTTTGTTTCTAAGGAATGCGAGAGCTGGGCGTTGAAAGGACCCAAAGAGACGTTCATCAAAGAAAGATTTTTGGGGCGGTGGACCAACTACCCCCTAGGACAATATTTAATTAGATCTAATATTTTTATTGAGACCATGGACACAAACTTTTTCAATATTATTTTTATAATTTTTTAAATATTAAAAATTAAAAACAAATGAAATTGAAAAAATAAATAAATAAAAAAACAGTATATAATACTTTCTCTCTATATATATTTCATATATAGGGTAAGAGAAAGTAAAAATGCAAATTTTGAAGGCCAGTGGATTGGGAATCCCGAGTCTCTTTTGCCTTTTTACTTGTTCACTGTACAATGGAAGTTAAAGTTAAATGAAAAAAAAGGTCATCAAAATATTAACGAAACAATAATGTATATGCCAAATGTTAACACTAACTAACTCTGTGCAATTGCATATACTTTTCTGATCTAAGGACTGAAGATGGTTCTTAGATAAAAAAAACCGAAACGTCTCCGGTGATTGGAACCTGCATAGACTCTATTTATTAGCTGCTCCTGCCAATAATTATCCATCTATATATCTCACAGCCACTACTTATATTTATATTTATATTTATTTCCTTAATCACCCAACAGCCTAAGCCAATTATAGGGTGGTGTACAAACAAATATATTACAACAACATTCAACCCATCTATTCCATTCATTCGATTACAATTTCAAAATTTCAATACTCTAATTAAGAGAGACATGCTTATGAGGGACCAGATCCTTGAGTACCCTTGGTGGTTCGAAGAAGAGGTCAATCTCCGAATAGGTGTGATTATATAACTCACACATTCTATAAATTGGGGGTCTTGTAAAAAATGTATTTTGAGAATGTGGGAGATAGAACAGATCACAGCTCCTAGTGGTCCTCAAAGGGGTATGGAAGTTGATAAGGGATAGGGAATTAGGATCATCGACAATCCCACGTACAAGCCTTGAAAGATGTAAAATATGCATGGCTTCCCTTCGCTCCCCAAGTCTACTCCGAACAGTTATAGATATATAGTTAAGAGAAAGTAAAAAAAAAGCTAAAATTTGGTACCTCCAATGAATTTGACCAACCTCACTGCATTTCAAAAGAATTTTCCTAATTTTTAAATATTTTCTAAAACAAACCAAAGGATCATCAGTGGCGTAGCGAGCTTTACTGGCGCCCGGGGCACAATACCTTTTTAGCCCCCCTCCCAATCGAAAACCATATAATATTATATGTAAAATATACAAAATTATTATATTTCACTGTCACTAAATTTAAAATATATTTTCCAGAAATCAATTATAATAAAAATAAAAATTATCCATCAATTTTTGTTTTGCGGACCATTTGGCGCCCCTTTGGGAGTAGCGCCCGGGGCATGGTGACCCCCCCTTGCTCCCCCCTCGCTACTCCACTGAGGATCATCTTCTTGATCTCCACCCAAAATTATGCTAATATATGAATTCAATCTTGATGAGGAAATTAATTATAAAGTAAGTTGGCGTTTAACAATTAAGCGAAGTGATTAATTTGCCAAGCTTGAACGAGTTGCCATTGAAGGGAAGATAAGGAAACAAATGAGAGAGAGAGAGGGCAAACGAGACGACCAGAAGACTTGAATTTGGTCCGAGGCATTAAAGAACCAAAGCATAACAAAGGTCAAGGGTTGAGGGTTAGGGGTCAAGGGCTCTCTCCCTCTCCCAGTATCTTTGCTTCTCAGGCTTTAAGCCTGCAATTGCAGATATCGTGGATACATGACAGCCAATTAAATGGCTCACTTCTTGCCCTATATAACATCCATCCCGATGACAAACCCTCTTTAATCTCGACAAGCTTAACCGCTGAGATCTCTTCTCAAAATGCTCGAACCCATCTTTATTGACACTTATATCAAGCTTAAGCTTGTAATCCTCCTGGAAACATGTGACATACCAATCTGTTTGTTATCTAGTCGGTGATTTTATTAATAATAAAAATTTAGATGTTTATACATTGAAATTTTATATCTATACTATTATATAAAAGACAATCTCTGTCTGTCTGTCTGTCTGTCTGTCTGTCTGTCTGTCTGTCTGTCTGTCTGTTTGTAACGCATAGACTCCGAAACTACTGGACCGATTTTCATGGAGTTTTTTTTAATGGGTAGGGAATTTTCCGGGGGTGGTTTTAGGCTATCATTATATCGAATTAGGGGTAGGGAACCCCCCCCTTTTTGGGGGTTATCAATTACCCCATAGCAAAGCATTGGAAAACAGGATCTAACTCGCTTTACGAAAAATATATTTATCAAATCTTTAAAATGAAAAATAAAAACTCTTCCTCCCCCTAACAATTCGACATTTGAAAAGATTTTTCCGCTCTGCGCCCCCCCCCCACCCCTAAAATTTTATTTTTTTTATTTTTCATTCGATTTTAATAAAATTTAAAATGTTGCTTTCTTAGGGTGTAAATAATTGAAAAATGGTATTTTAGACATCAGAAAGTTCAATCACCCCCCTGACCCCCCTGAAATTTATTTTTCATTCGATTTTAATAAAATTTAAAATGACGCTTTCTTAGGGTGTAAATAATTGAAAAATGGTATTTTAGACATCAGAAAGTTCAATCACCCCCCTGACCCCCCCCTAAAATTTATTTTTCATTCGATTTTAATAAAATTTAAAATGTTGCTTTTTTAGGGTGTAAATAATTGAAAAATGGTATTTTAGACATCAGAAAGTTCAATCACCCCCCTGACCCCCCTAAAATTTATTTTTCATTCGATTTTAATAAAATTTAAAATGTTGCTTTCTTAGGGTGTAAATAATTGAAAAATGGTATTTTAGACATCAGAAAGTTCAATCACCCCCTGACCCCCCTAAAATTTATTTTTCAGTCGATTTTAATAAAATTTAAAATGACGCTTTCTTAGGGTGTAAATAATTGAAAAATGGTATTTTGGACATCAGAAAGTTCAATCACCCCCCTGACCCCCCTGAAATTTATTTTTCATTCGATTTTAATAAAATTTAAAATGACGCTTTCTTAGGGTGTAAATAATTGAAAAATGGTATTTTAGACATCAGAAAGTTCAATCACCCCCCCCTGACCCCCCCCTAAAATTTATTTTTCAGTCGATTTTAATAAAATTTAAAATGACGCTTTCTTAGGGTGTAAATAATTGAAAAATGGTATTTTGGACATCAGAAAGTTCAATCACCCCCCTGACCCCCCCCTGAAATTTATTTTTCATTCGATTTTAATAAAATTTAAAATGACGCTTTCTTCGGGTGTAAATAATTGAAAAATGGTATTTTAGTCATCAGAAAGTTCAAACACCCCCCTGACCCCCCCCTAAAATTTATTTTTTATTCGATTTTAATAAAATTTAAAATGACGCTTTCTTAGGGTGTAAATAATTGAAAAATGGTATTTTAGACATCAGAAAGTTCAATCACCCCCCTGACCCCCCCCTAAAATTTATTTTTCAGTCGATTTTAATAAAATTTAAAATGACGCTTTCTTAGGGTGTAAATAATTGAAAAATGGTATTTTGGACATCAGAAAGTTCAATCACCCCCTGACCCCCCCCTGAAATTTATTTTTCATTCGATTTTAATAAAATTTAAAATGACGCTTTCTTCGGGTGTAAATAATTGAAAAATGGTATTTTAGTCATCAGAAAGTTCAAACACCCCCCTGACCCCCCCTAAAATTTATTTTTTATTCGATTTTAATAAAATTTAAAATGACGCTTTCTTAGGGTGTAAATAATTGAAAAATGGTATTTTAGACATCAGAAAGTTCAATCACCCCCCTGACCCCCCCCCCTAAAATTTATTTTTCATTCGATTTTAATAAAATTTAAAATGACGCTTTCTTAGGGTGTAAATAATTGAAAAATGGTATTTTAGACATCAGAAAGTTCAATCACCCCCCTGACCACCCCTGAAATTTATTTTTCATTCGATTTTAATAAAATTTAAAATGACGCTTTCTTAGGGTGTAAATAATTGAAAAATGGTATTTTAGTCATCAGAAAGTTCAAACAACCCCCTGACCCCCCTAAAATTTATTTTTTATTCGATTTTAATAAAATTTAAAATGACGCTTTCTTAGGGTGTAAATAATTGAAAAATGGTATTTTAGACATCAGAAAGTTCAATCACCCCCCCTGACCCCCCCCTAAAATTTATTTTTCATTCGATTTTAATAAAATTTAAAATGACGCTTTCTTAGGGTGTAAATAATTGAAAAATGGTATTTTAGACATCAGAAAGTTCAATCACCCCCCTGACCCCCCTGAAATTTATTTTTCATTCGATTTTAATAAAATTTAAAATGACGCTTTCTTAGGGTGTAAATAATTGAAAAATGGTATTTTAGACATCAGAAAGTTCAATCACCCCCCTGACCCCCCCTGAAATTTATTTTTCATTCGATTTTAATAAAATTTAAAATGTTGCTTTCTTAGGGTGTAAATAATTGAAAAATGGTATTTTAGACATCAGAAAGTTCAAACACCCCCCTGACCCCCCTGAAATTTATTTTTCATTCGATTTTAATAAAATTTAAAATGTTGCTTTCTTAGGGTGTAAATAATTGAAAAATGGTATTTTAGACATCAGAAAGTTCAATCACCCCCCTGCCCCCCTAAAATTTATTTTTTATTCGATTTTAATAAAATTTAAAATTACGCTTCCTTAGGGTGTAAATAATTGAAAAATATATTAATCAAATATTTAAAATAAAAAATAAAAACTCTTTTTCATAATTAATTAAAATACATTTATCTGGACAACTCTTAGTCATATCCCGAGACGCCGCCCGCCAGGGCTAGCGGGGTAGGGTTGCCGAAGGCAACCCTACCGCAGCTAGTCTTATATATTTTATTGAAAATAGCCTAAAAACATTCGTAATCAAATTGAAATTTTATATTGATACAACAAATATTATAGATACATAGTATCTCTCAGTACCATCTATTAATACATTATATACATACAGTCCGTGGTCCAATTCATTTCCAGGCGAGGAATTTTGGCCTTGCATTTAGACAACCAGAAGGAAGTGTGGTCTCAAAAATAACAATTATCTATTAGGAATGAAAGTTGGAAGAAAATGCAGCCAAAATTTTTTCTTTAAAAATATATATTTATATATATATATATATATATATGTACTGCCCTGAGTCAATTATCACATTAGGCACACAAAAAAATTAATATATTGTATTGGTGATAGAAGAAGGAAAAAGTTTATCTGAAGACTTTTTTTCCTGATGTTTTATCCTAAATTAATTTTAATACCTGATACAATTCAAAATATATGTATATGATGACCAACAGCAGGTATGATTCTCATTTTGAAAAAATTTTTTTATAAAAAAAATTATTTTTAAGCCATATTTGTAAAGGGAAATGTTTCGTTTCATTGTTTATAGCTCCGAGGATGGCTTTGATCAAAGGCGAAACGTCAGCTGTTGAAATATATATTTTTAAAGAAAAAATTTTGGCTGCATTTTCTTCCAACTTTCATTCCTAATACAAATTCCACCAGCCATAAAATACCCTTATAATAACAATTATCCTTCTATTCTATTAAATTAGATTATTTATTCACTTTAAAAATGAGATTTGGTTGTCTAAGGGCCGACTGCTTCACTTCTAATTAACTAGCTATCCCTTAATCCGTCTCTGCTCCCGGCAGGACCTACCTTTTTCTCTTATTTGAATTTATAAATATTCGGTTATATGTTAAATTATAAATTTTAAAGAGAAAATAGTAATTATTTTTACAAATTCATATTTGAATATAAAAACAAACAATAAAAATCACTTTTGAAATGAATTTTTCTAAAAAATCTCATTTTTAATGGTAAGAATGTAAGAATTTTTTTAAATAGGTTTTATTCAACAAACAATTAAAATAGAGATTGAGAGCAATGTGTCCTGTATTTATTTATTTATTTTTTAACTCGCCAGCATTTGATTAGAATCGCGTGTTGTAACAAAATCTGTCTGTCTCTGTCTTTCTGTCCGCTTAACAATTCCTCTCAAACCGTTTTAAACTGATTTGCATGAAACTTTGGTGTTGTAAATTGACCAAACCGCCTCTATTTCTAACAGCGAACTTTTGTTTTAATAAAACGCATATATATATATATCTATTAAAATACATTTAATGAGTTTTAAAATGATATATCCTATCCTACGCAATTAAATTGCTAACACATGGTTATATCTTATAATATAAAATTTCATTATAGTATAAAATATAATTCACAAATCAGGAAAATTTCATTTATTAAACATTAAAAATAAAGAAAAGTAATCAAATAAAAGAAATTTAAAATTTTACAAATTTCTTTATTACAAATGTAGCATAAAAAATAATATTTATACTAACGCGATTGTTCAATTTTTCTCTTTTAAATTTTTCATTTTAGCGCTGTGAAATTAGTCATTTGTATTTGAATGAAAAAGTTTAAATTTAGAGACAATTGTATTTTAGCAGTTTCATCAAATAGAAACTTAAAAATACGACGCCCAAAATCCTTTAATTAAATTAAATTGAATATTGTCCTGTTTTTATTGTATAAACTTGCTAACCAAATAAATAAACATAAATAATTAAGGAGAACTTTTGTAATTCTACCTTTTCATTTGAATTATATTTATTATACTAAAGCAAGGGCGGATACAAGGGTGGGGGTAATCCCCCCACCCTGAGATTTGAGGAAAATATTTTTTTTTTTTGGAATTAAATTTTATTTTTAATATAAAATTTTTAAAATTAATACTTATAAAGGTCTATAAAAGCTAGGACTTTGTACTTTCTCTTACCATTATCTATTAATATATAGATAATAATATATATATATTCGTACCAAAAATCAGATGTCGAGATTTTGATGGAAATACACGTTTTGATATCTGTGAACAAAATATCTCAACATCAAAAAGAGCGTCTCCTTTGTAATTTAAGAGCTAGGAGGTTGAAACTTTATATTCAAGGTAGGTACCTCCGTATCACGTAACAAAAACAAAGCAGCATCTATTGCTAAAGCCCGGTAGTTAGGCAGCCCAAATGGCACCGCTCACTAAACATTTTTTCTGATTAAAACATGGAGATAATTTTTATTTCGATATATCTTGAAATTTATATTAAAAAGATAAATTTTTCTGGTTATTCTTTTGTTAAAACGGTAGTTCGACCTATTGTCTGCTCTGAAAAAGGTATTTCTCACACAGACAAGCTGCCATTTGGGCTGCCTATCTACTGGGCTTTAGTCTCAATATTATTGCATTAGATGGTACATCATTAAAGAACTAGTACTTTCTAGTACTTTTTTTATTTAAAAGCTTATTTTCGCGCC
>JAKCPI010008951.1:0-88463 GCA_023213315.1 Euborellia annulipes
AAATTTAGGATATTAGATCATCCTGTCCAAAATATGAATCTTTTTTTATCAATGATATAAAAAAAAAAAAATAGCTTACATGACGATATTATTTATTCTGCTCACAAAGAATGGACCATATTTCCTGCCCTGCATCATTTTTTTTCCTTGTCTATATTCTGAATCTCTCCTGGGGAGCAAAACTTCTCCAACAAATTCTAAAAATATATTTTATCTCATTGTTTATTAAAAAAAAAGAGTCTAAATTACATGTTCATTCATTGAGAAAAAAAAGAGATAGAAATATTAACTTAAAGATGTCTCATTTATCATTTATAACTTTTTTTTTTTTAATATATAAAACTCTTTTTATGAATGATTAATCGTTAATATAAATTTCTTGGTGAGAGTTATATCATCAGGTAGAAGTTAATTTGAAGATGAATCTCTTTTATTTATTTATTTTTTTTGAAAACTTTCCATTTAGTCAGGCGCGCCTCGAATTAGACCTACAGAAATTGATTTTTTTTTAAATTATTTTTAGAAAACGAATTTTCGTAGATTTTTTTGCAATTGAGAATTGCTTTGCCTTTTTTGGAACCTCATCAGGGGGGGGAGAGGAAAGGGCCCAGAGAGGTTGTGACAGATTCAAGTAGGTAAGGTGGGGGATAATGATTTATTATCTTTTTATCCGGATTCAAATTAGTAGACTATTAAAAAAGAATCTGTGTATGATTAAAATCAATATTAATCTTTTGTCCCTCTCCCCTTGGGACAGCTAGTATGTGAGACTCTTGTTAAAAAAAATGGCCTCGTAGTGATCTCCCATATGCTTTCTTTGCGTCTTGAAAGGCGAAAAAAATTAATTTACGCAGGTGTACAAAATCTCTTGATGGTTTATTTGTAAAGATCACAACGTTTCGACCAATCATTCTGTGACCTTCAAGTACAGTGGGGGACAATATTAAGTCCCACCTAGAGGTCTACCAAACTTTAGAGCCCTGTGTATCACAAAGTTGTAATAACCTTTGTAATCTTAACTGAATTGTACCTGAAGAATGAGTGCCGAAACGCTATAATTTTTACAAATAGAATCAGAATCTTGAATTCAAGCGAGGCGAGGCATGACGCTCTCTAATTTCTAGCCAACTTGTAGATTTTGTGTTCCCATATTGAAGAAATTTGATTACAATTAATTTTCCAAAATATTTCAGAGATTCAAATTATTACTACGTTTCTCCCAAAGTCATGTACTATAAGTGTACTTCAAATAGATTCATTGAAAATTGTGGATTTCTATAGAACGTATACATACATACATTTTTCCCATTTCATTTTTATATAGATAACAACTGTGAAAGCCTTAACTCCAAAATTCTCTCGTTAGAGGAAAATTATTTCGCCTTTTAAAATTTTTCTTTTTTCCTAACACGAACACCTTTTTTAAGAAGATCATTAAGCTGAGATGTTTTTTTTTTTTTTTTTTTTGAAATTTGGTGGCAAGAAAATATTTACAATCCTTTTTAACATCTACTTAATTTACATTGTGGTCCTTAAGAATGCAGTATTCGTTTGTTTATTGGCTCCTTGGCTAAATAAGTATTATTTTATTTCTTATTGAAAAAGAAAAAAAAACTATTTAATTAAAACCCCACCTCCTTCCTCATTAAGGAGGTTATTATTATTATTATTATTATTATCTTCATTTACTAATAATATAATATTATTCTTAATTAAAAAATAATAATATATCTTTTATTCCATCTATATAATGATATAATTATTTTTTTTTTTTCATATGCCATTTATTAATTTTTTCTTTCGTTTTTTTCTAGACATACTCCGGCCTCTTCTGTGTGGTGGTCAACCCTTATAAACGGCTGCCTATTTATACGGAAAAAATTATGGAACGCTATAAGGGTATCAAACGTCACGAAGTACCACCGCATGTATTCGCCATCACTGATACCGCGTACCGTTCTATGTTACAGGTAACTTGAAATTATTTTAATTATTTTCTTAAAAAGAATAAGCGAATCATAAATTAATTCATTAAAGAAAAATGAAATACAAATTTTTCTTTAGGCCTTTTAATTTTTGAGAATTTCATAAAAGGGTTATGATACAAAGATACACCAAGGAAGGATAAAGGAGAATTTAGATTTGGATATTCGATCCCCCCTTCCCCTACTTACGAAAAATTTCTGATATTTACCCTTGACATTCACATCTAATTGCCAGTTTCTTCATCCATGGTCAAGTAGCTCTTGCTTAAGCCCTTAATTGGACAAACACCCACATTTTACATTTTATTATTAAAAGAAGAAAAAAAAATTATTTTATTTTACTTTTAATAATATCATGATGGGATGTGGTATATTATATTTACTATTGAAAGGTTAAGTCGCTTAACTAAGGGCTACTACCTGCCCATAGATGAAGAAACCAGCCCTAAGTATTACAGGGGTTCCCGTACAGTCTTAAGGCATTTTACTTTGCAAGAGTGCCTACAAAATAAATAAATTTGTCAAAATTTAAACTAAAATATTGTTTGAGAAAACATTTCCAAAGGATTTTTAATTATTTATTTATTTTACATAACCCTGCTCTTACAGCCTTAATGCCATTTCTTGTGTAACTATCGAATTTTTTATTTTTCCTTTCGACCACCTATAAAAAAGGAACCTATCAATTGATTATTTATTTATATAGCCTACTCTTTCCTGTTAGCAGGCAAAAGTAAAACTAAATCACGTTTAAATGAGATAAATGTGAAGCTTTTAAAATTTGTGAGTGGGAAGATCCAGGGTCATTTTGTATTTATGTTTATTCGTTTTAAAAGACAAAATTATTCTATCTATAATTTAATTAACATTTTAAATAAAGACATTAAAATTATAAATTTTGTCGTCAGCCTTGTTTAGTTAAATTAAAAAGTTAATTTTTGGTAATAAAAATCTATATATTCGCCTCTAATTAAATAAAAATTTAGCCAAAAAACGGAAGAAGGGAGGGGGTGGAATTTTTGTATGAAGGATGTTGTGGAGTTTAGCAAGAGAGGGAGGGTAATTCAGATAATAATGAAAAAAAAAAAAAAAAAATTAAATTTTGATATTTACTCCTAGGTGAACAAAAGGTGAATGAAATGCATTCACTCACTAATCTTTTGATGAGATCTTTTTTGTCATATAATTTAATTAAAATCAATTAGAAATTTTCTAAATAATTTAAAATATTTTTCCAATATTTATTAATTCAAATACCCGAAAAAAGTAAGGGATTGCCGCCGGGAGTTAAGTCACCGAGCCACCACTTTTTTCGGGGATTTGAATTATATACATTTCCTTCGCGGCTTACATATACGATGTATATACTGTAATATCTTAAATATTATATATGTAATTACTTATTTATTAAAATATTTTATTAATTAAAATTTAATCTAAGATTCTCTCACCTGATGAGCATCATTAGATCTGCATGGGCGTACCCAGGATCAAATCTAGGGGAGGGGGCAGATCATGGTCGTCCAGATTGTGACATAGCTATTTTTTATATAGAGGGGGAAAAGCCTTAGAATTAAAGGCCTAAAAACCCTCGAGTTCTAACAAAAAAAATCATTCCCCGTCGCCATCCACCAATTTTGTTTCGTTTCATCACTTTATAAACATTTAATTTTTTTTTTGCTTCTAGGGGGGGGCAGATGCCCCCGCTGGGTACGCCCATGCATAGCTGCCTAATGCAAATTATATATATTCCCTTGACACTTATTGGGCCCTGAAGATGGCCTCTATCTAGACCGAAACGTTGGCCCAATAAAATATTTAAAGAAATAAAAAATTTGGCTGCCAGTCTCTGCTCCTACAACCTTTCCTTGATACAACTCAACAGCCACAAACAAAAATATTTAAATTTAATTCTACTTTCATTTCAATTATTTAATACATTAGCTTAAAATGACATCTGTCGGCCATAATGCGAACTAGAGCTTTTTTAAATATCAATTGTTGGGATCAAGGCTAATATTAATGAAAAACAGGTTAAGAAAAATTCGTATTTCATTACCTTTATTAAATAATTACAGACTATTACTAATTGTTGTGAAAGTAAGTATTAATTCCATTGTTATTTGCATATTTTATTAAAAATTCAAAATATTCAAGTTATTGTATATTTGAAAATCAAAAACTTTATTAATTAACAAATCAGAGGCTCATTTGATAATCTATAAAATAATTATTAATTATTTTTTCAAGCGTTTGATGATGACTAATAAAAATACTTTTTTAATTATATAAATTAACAATAAAACTCGATTATCCAGTCCTCAATTAATTATAAGGATGTCGGAGCTTTTTATATTTCAAAAAAAAATATGTAATATCATTTTACATTTTTTAAAAATCTATTAATAAGGATTTTTTTTCTCAATTAATCGAGGTTCATTTCATAGATCTATTTTAATTTTGTGGTTCTACTCCTAATTTTGATAATTATATTCTCTCTCTTTTTCTTGGTTTTTAGGATAGAGAAGATCAATCAATTCTCTGCACAGGGGAATCAGGAGCCGGAAAAACTGAAAATACGAAGAAAGTCATCCAATTTTTAGCATATGTTGCTGCCAGTAAACCTAAAAGTAGTTCAGCTTTGAATCAGGCACTCATAATTGTAAGTGATCAATATCCCTAATTAACTTGACTCAGATAATTAATCTTCCCTTTTTTATAATTTTTACTAACAAACAACATCTCTTCTTTAAAATTTAAGAAATGTTATTTAAGTATCAATTATAAGTGAAAAAATAAAAGATTATTTTCTTATAATGGGAGGGGATCCCCAAACGAACCATCATTTTATGTTATAAAGGGACAATTTCTGTCATAACCAGGATTTGAAATTATTTTTTCATTTTAGTTACTTAAAGTTTTATTATGGTAGATACATAAAATAAAAATTTTATATTTTGTTTTGATGGGGATGTCTTAAAATGCTTTTTCGACGATTTCACAGTCCCAATAGACATTTTATTTGACATTTATTATATCTAAAAATTCAAATAAAAAAAATTAATTACTTTTTCTTAAATTTATTGATTTAAATAATTTACTAAAGTCAAATTAAGTTAAATATTGTTAAAGTAAATTTATTTACAGGTAGTTTTTTTAAAATATGATAATTATTCATTATGTCCAAACATTTATTGTTTCAAACATAAATTTCCAACTAAAGGAATTTATTTTTTTTGCCGACTTTCTTTAGTCTGAGGCCAATCGACCCACGCAATCTCTCCTATTCCTTAAAAGAAGCCTTAAACGTTCACACTACCTTTTTTAGCTTCTTTGAATAGAGCTTATCTCTTCCTTTTATCGATAGATTTATTCTAATTTATAATCAATTACTTCAAAGAAAATTTTTTTTTAGGTCTTAATAGCTTATTACTATCATTAGATATAAAATAACTAACTATTAGATTATTTAAATATAGGCTTTATCATATTATTATATATTATCACATTTGTTTATCAAAATCAATTTTTCAATGTTAAAAATATTTTAAAAGATAGACTCGCAAACTAAAAAAAAATCTCAATTTGTAATATCTCACCTCTGCTATCAAAAATAAATAAGCTAAATGAGAACCATTTTGATAGATTTAATAATTTTGACCATAGATTACATTATAACGTGGCCCATAAATTTGTTGCTCGTTTTCCGAAAGTAAAAGCGTTTTGTGCGTCTGACTTTGATCATTCCGCGAGACTTTTATAGAAACAAGAAACGAATTTCACATTTTGAACATCTCTAGAAGGGGATTTAGCTATCCCCACTAAAAGGATTTTTTGGAGGTACCACTCCCTTAAATATGAGTTTTATATACAAATATATTTATTTATTTATTTGAGAAAAAAAAAACGCCAAATTTTCGTGTAAACCAACTTCAGAAACACCACAGGAGAATATATATATAATATAGAATTAAAAAACAGCCGATGTATTTTCAATAAATATTTTTTAAAGACTATTGGCAATCGATTTTGTCGTATCAGTGACATCATCAGGACAGCGTTTTCTTATGAATATTATCAGTATGAATATTATCAGTAGCAAATTTAATTTTATAATAATTAAAGTAGAATTTCTTACCTAACCTACCTAATCAAAACGCAGATGATGATGTCATTAATATGACGAAATCGATTACCAATAGTCCTTAATAAATAATATTTAAAAATTCCTTTGCTCTTTTTTATATCTCATAATATATTAATATATATGCTTCATAGATTTATATCAATTTATCAAACATTTATGAGGTTTTTTGTTAGTTTGAGAATCACTTATTTTGAAGCTTGAGGGAAAAAATAATGAACGCTTTTCACCAAATACCTGAATTTAACTAACTTAGACGATCAATTAATTGTCTTAATTAATTAATCCTTTAGTATTTGCTTAAATTGTATGTATGGGTAGATGGTTGGTTTGTGCGTGTGTGTGCTTATGTTGATATTGATCTACGTATATATACTACATGTGAAAAATATGTATATGGATGTGATTAATTGGCGTAAAATTCATTTTTTTATTCATTTCAAAATATTGAATTTTTTTTTTAAATATCCAATATTTTGAAATTCATGAAAATCAATTTTTTGATAAAGTTCTCCGGCTTAGGGTAGGGTGAATTGGCAGAAAACGGCCACGCCTACCCTCCAGCACTTGTTAATTCTCTTTCTATATTATTTAAAAAAGAAAATAATTATTTATATTATTGATGCTGGGTAGGCAGCCAGGATTAGGAATTAAACAATTTATTTCAATTTATTTCGTCGACGTTTCGGGTGCTAATCGCCCCCTTCCTCAGGACTGAGCAGGTGTCAATTATAAATGACACCTTATTGTTATAATTGACACCTGCTCAGTCCTGAGGGCGATTAGCACCCGAAACGTCGATGAGCAGATTGAAATAAAATTGTTTTATTTCTAATCATGTCTGCCTACCCAATAATAATCCCAATCTCCAGCCAAAGAAAATATATCTTATTTATTTTCTATTTTAAATAATATTCATATTAAAATTATATTTGGCGCTTCGTTCCTGGCGGGGGTCACACGACCCCACACTTTTGCTTTTTTCGCCATTAAAATAACACATCCATATATTAAGTATAAAATTAAATGGTACAGCTTCTACCTAAATTTCTTAATTTGTTTTGTGACTGGGCTTCCTTGTTATATAATAGTAGGAAGCATCCAATTTCATAGTAAAAAAAAAAAAAAAAAAACTTGAGTAGAAGGCCTAGTTAAACCAGTTAATTTTGTTCTTGAGAAAATATTGGTGGTGTGTCGCTCTCTCTAACATTGTGTGTTGGTTTGCTGATTGCTGCTCTTTAACACGCTGCCCGCAGCCTACTACGGTCAATCGCCTCGGCCAGGGGAGTTCTAGCGCTAGCCCTTCGCTAGCGGTAGGTAAACGCCAACACCTTTTAACCGCCTTAACCACTTATCTAGTTTGTTTAATAAGAAATATATTGTTCTACATTTCGGGAAACCGAATTTTGAAATCGGTATTATAAATGCAAATAATGGAATAAATTAAAATAGAGTAAAAATTTGGTGGAACTTATTTTCAAAAAATTAACTAGAACTTGTAAACCTCTTATCAGATTCTGAGCCTATAACGAATTATTTTTGATACATCTTTTTGGGAAGGGTTTTAATTGAATTCTTACTGCTCTTTGCCAACTGTTCTCAAACTATGGGGCGCGCTCCACTCTGTGAGTATTTTACTCCGATCTCCTTTTTGAAGATTACAATTCTATCGTTACAAAGAATCTTTTGAACGACAAACATAGAAGATAAGCTCGTTAAAAGAAAATATCAACCACACAATCATTCTTATTAAACAAACTTAGATATTTTCCATAACTGCCATTCGGGCAAATAAAAACCAGAATGCTTATTTGTTTATTTATTTATTTATTTATTTTCATCAAACATTCAATAGTGTCAATTAAAAGATTGTCATTTGTATATTTTTAAAAATACAGTAGAACCTTGGTTAGCGAGCACCTCCCATAACGAGTAATTCGCATAACGAGCAAAACAAATTGTAAAAGAATGACTTGCTTAACGAGCGGCGTTTCGCATAACGAGTGGCGAGGAGATGGCAAGTCCCGGATTGTGCACATGTCAGTCTGAGTCATGGAGGGACAGCTCTGTGTTATTGTTTCGCATAACGAGTGTTTCGCTCTACTAGTATGATTCTGGAACTATTGTATGCTTGTTAAGCGAGGTTCCACTGTAATTTGTTATTTAATTATTTGTAGCTAATCGAATGTTTCAAAAAATTGACTGCGGGAATAGATATTTTTTGTACATTCATTTCTTAAAAAATTAGGGTCATTTTTTCCAATATTATAATCATACTTTTAAACGGATGATTTTTTTATTTCTCAACAGGGAGCAGACACATATCCAACAATTTCACACAGACAATATTTTTCTTCCTGTAATTTGTTCTTTTTGCAATTCTGTTCAAATTATCTATATAACTAAAGATTTTGATAATCATTATTTTTAAAATTATGAATACAAACATTAAACATTTATTATATAGACTTTAATATAAGATTTTTTATTATAAAAAGAACTTATTTATGAACCATTTGAACAACTTCACTTTATTCCATTTTTCCATCACATAAAAACAGATCCCTCTCTCGATTCTAGAAAGTCATTAAATTAAATATATTTCTTTCATTAATGATTCTCTAGAATTGAACTGATTTCTCTCTGACCTGATGTTTGCTCCTTCAATGAATTATAGAGGAATCGTGAATAGATTACAAAAAAAAGAAGCGTGGCCTTAAAAAAGAATATAATTTTCTACAGGATATTTGGAATAAAAGACGAGGAGGTGGAATTTTTTCATCCTATATTTTTTTTTCCTTAAGTATTCAAATTGACACTATTTTCAATAAAAAAATATTGTATATATATATATCATCAACAAAGAATAAATTTTCTATCGGGTTGTTTTTTTTTACTCCCTAAATTTAAGTGAATGGATTCAATTATTGATCCGGGTCTTTCTATTTTATTAAGAAGATTACAAAAATTACCCTTTAGAAAACAATTTATTTCATTTGGTAATGATGTTTGTACAATATTTTTTATCGATTTCTCTTTACTTTACATAAGTAGTTTAGATTAACATTTATATGATTAATTACACTGATTGAATTGTATTTTTACTGTAAAAGATATATACATTTTTTTATAACCAATCACAAAAAGTTATTTTTTAAATAACTTAACTGTTATTTTTATAATATTTTTTCAGGGAGAATTAGAGCAACAACTACTTCAAGCAAATCCCATTCTCGAAGCTTTTGGAAATGCAAAGACGGTTAAAAACGACAATTCATCACGGTTTGGTAAATTTATTCGAATTAATTTCGACGCTTCTGGATACATTGCTGGAGCCAATATCGAGACCTACCTTTTGGAAAAATCTCGAGCCATTCGACAAGTAAGAATATAATGAATATAGTATATAAATTATATACATATATCTTTTTTACACGTATTTCGTCTTGATTCTAGGCAAAAGATGAAAGGACCTTTCATATCTTCTATCAACTTTTGGTCGGAGCAAGTCCTGAACAAAAGAAAGAATTTATTCTTGAAGAGCCTAAATCATATGCTTTCCTTTCGAGTGGTGGAATACTTCCGGTTCCAGGTGTGGATGATGCCGCGGAGTTTCAATCTACCTGTAAAGCCATGGCGATTATGGGCATGACAAATGAAGATTTGAGTGCCATCTTTAGAATAGTCAGTGCGGTCATGCTTTTTGGATCAATGAAATTTAAACAAGAACGCAATTCCGATCAGGTATTTAAATTTTTTAATTTTATATACTGTAATTATATTTATATCAATATTTAATAAATTTGAAAAAATATTTTAGGCTACTTTACCTGATAATACTGTTGCTCAAAAAGTAGCACACCTCTTGGGTTTGGGTGTGACTGAAATGACGAAGGCATTCCTTAAACCTAGAATCAAAGTTGGTAGAGATTTTGTAACCAAAGCACAAACTAAAGAACAAGCTGAATTTGCTGTAGAAGCCATTTCTAAGGTATATAAAAATTTTTTTTTTTTACTTATTTATTTCAATAAATGATTTTATTATATAATTGATTGTTTTTTCAGGCTTGTTATGAACGAATGTTCAGGTGGTTGGTCAACAGGATCAATCGTTCTTTAGATAGAACGAAACGTCAAGGCGCTTCATTCATCGGTATTCTCGATATGGCCGGATTCGAAATTTTTGAATTAAATAGTTTCGAACAATTATGTATCAATTACACAAATGAAAAATTGCAGCAACTTTTTAATCATACAATGTTTATTTTGGAACAAGAAGAATATCAACGGGAAGGAATTGAATGGAAATTTATTGATTTTGGATTAGATCTTCAGCCAACTATTGATTTGATTGATAAACCAATGGGAATTATGGCATTACTTGATGAAGAGTGTTGGTTCCCAAAAGCCACTGATAAATCGTTTGTTGAAAAATTAATTGGTGCTCATTCAGTTCATCCCAAATTTGTTAAAACTGACTTCCGAGGTGTCGCTGATTTTGCAGTTATTCATTATGCTGGTCGAGTCGATTATAGTGCCGCTAAATGGCTGATGAAGAATATGGATCCCTTAAATGAGAATGTTGTTTCTCTTTTGCAAACAGCGCAAGATCCTTTTGTCGTCCATATTTGGAAGGACGCAGAAATTGTTGGAATGGCTCATCAAGCTTTAAGTGACACTCAATTTGGATCCCGAACAAGAAAAGGCATGTTCCGTACTGTTTCACAGTTATATAAAGAACAACTTGCAAAATTAATGGTCACCTTACGAAATACCAATCCAAATTTTGTTCGTTGTATTATTCCAAATCATGAAAAAAGAGCAGGCAAAATTGATGCACCTCTCGTATTGGATCAATTGCGTTGCAATGGTGTTTTAGAAGGTATTAGAATTTGCAGACAAGGATTCCCGAATAGAATTCCCTTCCAGGAATTCAGACAACGATATGAATTATTAACACCAAATGTAATTCCAAAAGGTTTTATGGATGGCAAAAAAGCATGTGAAAAGATGATTGTTGCTTTGGAATTGGACCCTAATCTTTATAGAGTGGGCCAATCTAAAATTTTCTTCCGGGCTGGAGTTTTGGCTCACCTTGAAGAGGAAAGAGATTATAAGATAACAGATTTAATTGTTAACTTTCAAGCATTCTGTCGAGGCTTTTTGGCTAGACGAAATTTCCAGAAACGAACTCAACAATTGAATGCAATCAGAATTATTCAAAGAAATTGTGCAGCTTATTTGAAGTTGCGAAATTGGCAATGGTGGCGTTTATATACTAAAGTTAAACCTTTGCTCCAGGTAACGAAACAAGAAGAAAAATTAACCCAAAAGGAAGATGAATTGAAACAAGTTAAAGATAAATTAGAACAACATGCTCGTGTGTCATTAGAATATGAAAATAAATTTAAACAAGCTCAGGAAGAAAAACTCATGTTACAAGAACAATTACAAGCTGAAACTGAATTATGTGCTGAAGCTGAAGAACATCGTGCCCGACTAGCTGCTCGTAAACAAGAATTGGAAGAAATTTTACATGATCTTGAAGCACGAATTGAAGAGGAAGAAGAACGGTCATCATTGTTATCTAATGAAAAGAAAAAATTACAATTAAATATTCAAGATTTAGAAGAACAATTAGAAGAAGAAGAAGCTGCTCGACAAAAATTACAATTGGAGAAAGTGCAATGTGATAATAAAATTAAAAAATTAGAAGAAGATTTGGCTCTTAGTGATGATACCAATCAAAAATTAACAAAGGAAAAGAAAATATTAGAGGAGCGTTCTGCAGATTTGTCTCAAACATTAGCTGAAGAAGAAGAAAAAGCCAAACACCTAAGTAAATTGAAAACAAAACATGAAGCCACTATTGCTGAATTGGAAGAACGATTACTTAGAGATCAGCAACAACGTCAGGAAATGGATAGAACTAAACGTAAAGCTGAAAATGAAGTTAGTGATTTACGGGAACAATTGGCTGAAAGAAAACAGATTGTTGAAGAACTCCAATTACAAATTGGTAAACGCGAAGAAGAACTTGCTCAAGCAATGGCAAGAATTGATGAAGAAGCCGCCTCCAAAGCCCTTGCACATAAAGCTCTTCGGGAAGTTGAATCACAACTAACCGAATTACAAGAAGATCTTGAAGCTGAAAAACAAGCTCGAAGTAAAGCCGAAAAGAATCGCCGAGACCTAAATGAAGAGTTGGAAGCTTTGAAAAATGAGCTATTAGATTCTTTAGATGTAACAGCAGCCCAACAAGAATTGCGAACAAAACGAGAACAAGAGTTGGCTACATTAAAGAAAACTTTAGAAGAAGAAGCCCATTCTCATGAAACATCGTTGGCTGATTTAAGACATAAATACGGACAAGAACAAGGCCAGATATTGGAACAATTAGAAACTGTTAAGAAGACAAAAGCTTCTCTAGAAAAGGCCAAACAAACACTCGAGGCTGAAAATGCAGATTTAACTCAAGAATTACGTGTTGCAGCAGCAGGTCGTCAAGAATCAGAAAGGAGACGTAAGCAAGCCGAAGCTCAATTAACAGAAATTCAGGCTAAATTAGCAGAAAATGAACGTACTAAAGTTGAATTAAGTGAAAGAATTACCAAATTACAACAAGAATCAGAAGCAGCAACAGCACAACTAGAAGAGGCAGAATTAAAAGCCTCTGCCGCACATAAAAGTTCTGCTACTTTGGAATCACAATTATCAGAAGCCCAAGCACAATTGGAGGAAGAAACACGTCAAAAACTTCAATTATCTTCTAGAATACGTCAACTAGAAAGTGAAAAAGAAGCTCTACAAGAACAGTTAGAAGAAGATGAAGAAGCCAGAAGAAATCTTGATAAACAATTAGCCCAATTGAATATTCAATTAACAGAAGCTAAACGACGAGGCGAAGATGAAATTGAACAAACTGCTCAATTAGAAGAAGCTAAAAAACGCTTGGCTAAAGACATAGAAGCGTTACAACGACAAGTTGAAGAACTTCAAGCAGCAAATGATAAATTAGATAAATCAAAAAAGAAATTACAAGCGGAATTAGAAGATTCAAGCATCGATTTAGAAGCCCAACGAGCTAAAGTATTAGAGCTAGAGAAAAAACAACGTAATTTTGATAAAGTTCTTCAAGAAGAAAAAGCTGTTTCTGAACAAATGGCTGCTGAGCGTGATAGTGCTGAACGGGAAGCGCGTGAAAAAGAAACTCGTGTATTATCATTAACTCGAGAACTTGATGAATTACACGAAAAAGTTGAAGAATTAGAACGAGGACGAAGACAATTGCAAGCCGAATTAGATGAATTAGCCAATAGTCAAGGAACTGCCGATAAAAATGTTCATGAGTTAGAAAGAGCAAAACGGGCTTTGGAATCTCAATTAGCCGAACAAAAGAGTCAAAACGAAGAACTTGAAGACGAGTTGCAATTAACGGAGGATGCTAAATTACGTTTGGAAGTCAATATGCAGGCTTTGAGGGCTCAATTTGAACGGGAATTACAAGCACGAGAAGAACAAGCAGAAGAAAAACGACGCGCTCTCTTGAAACAATTACGTGACTTAGAAGCGGAATTAGATGATGAACGTAAGCAAAGAGCAGGTGCTTTGGCCCAGAGAAAGAAATTAGAAGGTGATATTAAAGATATGGAACAACAGCTTGAAATGCAGCATAAAATTAAAGAAGACGCTCTTAAACAACTCAAACGTTTACAAACTCAAGCTAAAGATGCTGCTCGGGATGCTGAAGAAGCTCGTGCTGCTCGAGATGAATTGGTATCAGTGGCAAAAGAAAATGAGAAGAAACTTAAAAATCTTGAAGCTGAATTATTACAAATGGGTGAAGATTTTGCAGCTGCAGAACGATCAAGACGCGCTGCCGAAACTGAACGTGATGAACTTCAAGAAGAAATGTCAAATCAACATACTCGAACCTCTTTGTTAATTGATGAAAAACGTCGTTTCGAAGCGCGAATTGCAACACTAGAAGAAGAGCTTGAGGAGGAACAAAATAACACTGAAATTCTCATGGATCGGGCTCGTAAAGGCTCTCTAACCATCGAACAATTGACAACCGAATTAGCGGCTGAACGTTCAACCACTCAGAAATTAGAAACAGGTCGTATGTTACTGGAACGGCAAAATAAAGAACTTAAAGCGAAACTTGTTGAATTAGAAACAGCCCAAAGAACAAAAACTAAAAACACAATATCTGGCCTCGAGACAAAGATAAGTAATTTAGAAGAACAATTAGAAGCAGAAGCGAAAGAACGTTTCGCTCAACAAAAGGTTAACCGAAAACAAGAGAAGAAATTACGTGAATTGGCATTACAACTTGAGGACGAACGCCGACATGCCGATCAATATAAAGAACAAGTGGAAAAGGCGAATGCTCGAATGAAAGCTCTGAAACGACAGTTGGACGAAGCCGAAGAGGAGATTAGTCGCGAAAAGGCATTTAAACGAAAAGCACAACGAGAGATGGAGGATATGGTTGAAAGTCATGAAGCTGTTACTCGAGAATTGAACAACCTGAAGAGTAAACTAAGGTAAAAATATTTTGAATTTTTTTTTTATTAGAAAATTAATATATTAATAAAAGTGGTAATGGGAAAAGACAGCCAAAAATGAACATTTCTGATTACCAGAAAAACTTTATTACACATGATCCATCATCTAACTATTAACCGATAAATATGATGTTTAAAGTTGATCGAATAATACATTGGTTTTGTTAATTTATTAACGAGCAATGTACAGTGGGCGCGCCACAAGTGCTTGATCTACTCGAAAGTGTAGCTTTGAGCTTAGACAATCAAAATGCTAAGCTTTCGGCATTGTCTTAAAAGTAGCTTTTCCCCATCAGTTGCATTAAAAAAAGATGATTTATAAATATTTATTTTTAAAATATAGGTTTGATTGACTAAGCTCAAGGCTCCATTCTGGCGCCCACTGTACGTTTGTTTGTTTGTTAATATGTAAGAATATCAGTTCTCGAAAACGGCTCTAACGATTTTTTTTCAAATTTTAAATCTATACTACTTTTCAGTCCCAATATGAAATTGTGCTAAGTCTCGTATTTAGGAAAAATTCGAGTACTTTACTGATGTACTTTTTTTCAATTTTATAAAAAGAAAAAAAACCCGAGCTCTAGCTCGGTCAATCCGGAATGCAATTATATAAAAACAAGGCGTTCAATGAATAATTCTATTGGTTTAAAATTTGTTTATTTTCCCTTCGGCGCTGAGGCCATTTAAAGGTTATAATATACATATACACTATTGTATTTATTTTAATTGGCATGTTCCGATAACTACCGTTCCACACGCTGATTCCCCGCGGCAACCCACCCAAGATTTCGCGAGGGGCCATACTTGCTTTACTGTAACGATCTTGGAGACTGTTGCTCTCATCAGTTGCAAGATCCTCCAGGCTTGGTTTGAATATATTTTACATATATTCAACTAAAGAAGAGAAGAATCATTAGATATTTTAAAATTAACAACCAATATATATTGCAATCTATAAATACTTCTTTATTCGACTATCTCTGAACATCGTGTTTATCGATAATTTGGAGCATATGTAATAGAAAATTCAGCAAAGCTTTTCCAGATAATCGATAGACACTCGGAGAGATATCATTTTCTGGCTTTGTCGGCTCACTCTTTCATTTAATTAGAAAAATAGTTTACATTTGAGTTATTTTCTGAATTTTGGAAATGCTATTACTACATATACATTGTATCTACTCCATAAAGCTCATCCATGCACCCAATCACAATTCCTTGTGTTTTAAAAAGTGATCGCGAAGCTTATTCTACCCTTCTGATACCGCCTATCATCATTTCCTTTGTCTGTATTTGTAGTACTTAAATTTATTAGGACCACCTTGGAAATACTGATCTAGAAGAATTCAGAATATTAATATTTGATTGAACAAAAGAAATAAATGAATTATTCCTAAAGGAGGGGAGGCTCGTCGAGTGCGATCGGAATCCGACTCGGTGGCGGTGGTAGCACAAGCGGTAAACGAGGTTCAGTACAACCAGGATCCGGAGACGACCTCACTTCGTTGGATGACTCGGCAGAAGGCGAAGAAACATCCAACTAAACTCAACTCAAACTCTTCCTAGCTTCTTCTACTATTACTACTACTGCTACTACATAACACTACATACATACATACATACATTTCAACTTAAGAAAATAAAAATCGACAAACAATCGCTCTATCCACTTTATATATATATATATTTATATAGATATTTACTCATCTTATATATTTTTTTATGTTTGAGCATTTTAATTTTTTTTTTCTTTTTGAGAAGCGAATCTAAATGTAATACTTATTAAAAAAAAAAAAAAAGAAGAGAACGAAATATTTTGTTGATTGTATAAATTATTAATTTTTTTTTTTTTTTTTTTAAATTTTATTTCATTAAATTAATTTTAAATAAATCGCAAATATACGCAATTCAAATCGATTATCAAAACAATAAATAGGAAAATGAATGCATTTTTGATATGAATATTCTTTTTTTATATAATATGTATTTATATATTATATAATCTGATATTATTTTATATAATATTTATATATATAGATAAATATATATATATAATCAACTATTTTAATATAATTTTTTTGGAAAGGATTGAAAAGACTTAATAAATAATAAATGATTTGAATTTCATTTCATTTGCGAACGAAAAAATATTTAACTTAATTTTGTTATTAAGTATTACCTTTGGAATACTACTCTATTATAATGTTCTTTAGTAATCTGCTTAATAGTCTTCCAGAGACGTTCGCTTCTTCTACCAACATTCCTTAATTTTTTCTGCAAATTTTTTTTTAAAATAAATCAAATTTTTTTCCTAACTTTTTTTTAATATTTGTACAAAATATTTTATTACTATTATTACTTTAATATTATTATTATTATTATTAATACTTCTACCATTTTTGGTGATCGGTTAACAAATTCGGAATCAAAACAATGTTTAAAAGTACTTATTATCATTATTATTTTTATTAATTATTATTTAATAAAAAAATTAACAACTTTTTTAATATATTATTATTATTATTATTATTATACATTTTATGTTTTGCTTTCAATCTAAAATAATAATAGATAAATATCTTTAATATTATCTGGATTGAATAATAGTAAAAAAAAGCATTTTTAATAAAATTAATGAAAGAAAAAGAAAATGTAAATATATATTGAATATGAAAATTTTTAAAAATTTAATTTAAGAAAATCCCTACAAGAGGAAAAAAAACCATTGGTTATTGAACCACAAAAATTTTTTAGTATTATTACAGAAAAAAAAATAAATAAAACTTTTCATATATTTAATTCTTTGATCTTTATTTAATTTGATTATCCTTAAATGTATTACGATTAAAAGTTAAAGTATGTTAAGTATGATCTTTTTGGTTGATTTTCACTGCAACAATGGACAAGTCCGAATTCAGAAACATACAAGTTTGAATTGTTTTCTGTACCTGTCGCAGGTTCCCGTTTCATGCGACAATTTATTTCAATAAATTGAAATAAATGGAGACGAGGTCTAAATGGCCACCGATGCCGAAAAAGACCTTAAATAAATTTAAAAAAAAGTATGAATTGTTTCTGAATAAGGACTTGAACTCTCTATTTCTAACAAATTTTTTATCCATTACTGACCATACATTCCTCTTCTTTCCTAGCCTTATTATTCCCGGGGTCTGCATAAGAAATTTAAGATACTTCAGAGAAAATGATCAGGCTTGTCCAACGCTTGATGAAAAAGAGAAGAAAATATTGGCAAATGAAGAAAAGAAGAACGGCATCTCTTAACTCGGGTAAATTCATCGCTGCCCAACCCATTGTCCCGTTTCTTAAAGAATAACTAACCAGAATTCAGCTAAGGATGATCCAGGCAACCAAATAAAAACTATTATTAAATTGATTTGGTTGCCTACACAAGCATGCTAGAATCTCAGAAAAAGTAAAGAAATATTAGGAGAAAAACTATTTCAATATAATCCCAAGTTGTTGTTGAGCAGATTTTTATTGCAATTACAATTATTTATTTTAATCTTAAAAAATTAGCTTTATACCATATGCAAATTAAAAAAAAAAAAAAACATTATCTAAAAAAGGATTTTAATTCATTTTATTTATTTGCTATTCCATTTTTTATGCTCTAGAATGAGTGTAAAGGGATATGATAAAAAATAGTAAATAATAATTCATTATTCCATTTTATAAAATTGTGTTTAATGAGAGATTTTTTTTTTTTTTTTTTGTATTTAATAAAATTTAGGGACGTGGAATGTTAATTCAATTTCATTTAAGCTTGGCAATTGAAAATTATTTCTTGAATCATCGTTTCTTTCTAAATTTTTCGATGTCATTTCATCCTGTAAATAAAGAAGAAATTGTATAATAGGCTTTTTGGCAGGATATTGGGGCCGAGATGAAAGAATACAAAATATTCTTTAAATGAGGATATTTTTATTGGGTGACGACTATTTGCAAGTTTTTTCAGTTTCGATTAAATCATCAGACCTATAAAATTGAGAATAATTTTCAAAATTAAATTAAGATTCTTTCTTTTTTATAGATCTTATGGGATAAAATACTGTTTATTTTTATTTGCACTAAATCAAATAGCAATACTAACTAAAAAAATAATATATATATATATATGATGCGGCAAGTGAAAATGGGCCTCTTGCCGGCGAAGTAAAATTATCGGTACAGGCATTTTAGTCGAATTATGACAAAAATATCGATTCGGAACTTTTAACGATGAGAATCTGATAAATACTATAAAATAATCGATTTAGTAACCTTAGTTTGTGTTTAAATGCGTTTTTCTCAAAATCCCGTTTTTTATATCTATAAACGCTGTAACTTTTTTATAATATATAAAATGCGAATCGCATATGAAATTATATATATATATATATATGCAAAGATAAGTTTTCTCGGGTTAAGTCGCGTGGGGTGCTGAGATTTACTCGACGTTTCGGCTCTCTTTTTGGAGCCATTTTCAAGAGAGAAGGAAGTTAGGATGTAATGGTGGAGGGGGGCTGTTTACGGGGTCGCAGTCTTCCTGGTCCCCAGGTCAATTTGGTGGATGACTCAGAGGCGTGGATTGGTCTCTGAGAGCTGGAGGAAGGTTTGTTTGTTGACTTAACCCTTGAAAACTTATCTTTGCATACATCCGGTCGCGGAAAACCTTTAGAAAATTTAATATATATATATATATAAAATATATAATATATAATATATATATATTATATATAATTTATATTATAAATTTTAGAAATTTAGGGAGGAGGTGTATGTTGCAAATAAAAAGAAACCTTATTTATTTAATAAGATCAATTCTATATATATATATATATATATTTATTTATATAGAGGTTTTTCTCGTCAAAAAAAGATCTTTAGAGTTCATCTATTCCTCCTTAAGTATGGACGAAGCCTTTATCCTCCTTGTAGGAGTATATACTATAGGCCTTATGATGAGACCAAAACTGAAAAAGACTTCAAAATTGATTAAATCTTAAGCTGATCCTTCTTGTATCATAGATCTGCTCTAATTTGTATGTGAAATCATTAGAGTATGGTATCATTAAATAGACGATACTTTGAATTTTCACACTGACTGCATTCGTAGGTAAAATTCAAGGTTAGTTAATTCTCATTTTCTGGGCGGACTACTAAAATAGTTTTCGAATTATGCTGGCTATTCTATTGTATTTTCAAAAGTTTTATTTGGGAATATCCAAAGCAGGGTCTTTCAGACGGAGGTCATTGTTGATGGTCATAAAAACATACTGCTCATTTATTAATTATTATTTTATTGTTACAAATAGTTGTCGAGGCGCTTGTGCAGTTTTTTTTGACCATTAATAATGCTCTTCGCCCTTGTCTGTTTTCTAATTCGAATTACAAGTATACTTTTTTCTTATCATCTTTATTTTTAATGATTTACCTCACTCTTTATTTCATTTGTTTCTTCTAGTTTCTTATTAGAATTCGAATGTTCTTGATCATTCATCATCAGATTTTCGAATATATTTTTTAATAATGATATTCGTTTTTCTTTCTCCAATATTTTTTTGTTTTTCTTTAAAATACGATGTTTATAAGTTTCAATTTTAGAACTGTCATATTTCTTCAATTGTAACATGTGATTTTCCAATAACAAATTTGATCGGCTCTTGACTTTTGAATAACCAGTGATTAGACGTAATAATTGTGTTCGAGATTTTCTGACTCGATTATGTGCAGACAGAGCGGAGGCTAAATCGTGAGTTTCTCGTAAAGCGAGGCTTAGCTCACGTTCCAACTATAAAAAAAAAAATAGTTTTATAATTTTTGCTTCTTGTGAATATATTTAAATTTTTAATTACTTGGGTTCGTCGATTTTTACAAGTGATAAGGATTGCTTCTGATGCGCTCAGTGCACTTCGATATTCTCCAATCAAAATATCTTTATAATTTTTATTATAAAGCTCTTGGAAACGTTTTGTAAGCGAGTTCAGGCGAATTTCCTGATCTTTCATTTCCGTGTGTCTAAAAAAAATATAGTCGAAATAGTATAAGCATATAAAGGCTAAATTATTTACTTAAAAAAATACAATCTACAGTAGATTAATATCTCTTCGCTACAGATTATACTATATTTAATATAACTTCAATATCTAGAGATGTAGGATTATAATGACGGATATTGTGGGTACGTGTGGACCACATCAAAGGCCATTTATAATTTTTTTTGGTCTCAGCAGCCGAAATGACTTATTAAAAAAAAAAAAAATTGTTTTATTCACATAACAATAAAAGATGCATTTTTTAATTTATTTTTATCCTCTTGCCAAAAATTGTAACACTCACTCCTATTATTTTAATTTTTTTTTTTTTTTTTAAATATATTTAAGGCCTTTTACGGCAACGATTGTCATTTAGACCCATCTCTATTTATTTCAATTTATTGGTAGCCAATTAAATTGAAATAAATTGCGGTATGAGACGGGATGCGAACTCGCGACCCTTGTTACAGAAGGCCAACCCCTTCCCCAAGGCCCGAGGGCACGGAATTCTAAATTTTTTAATCATATATATATATAAGATAATTTCCTATCAGTGAAGAGAAATTGATTGATAATAATAATATATTAATATGAAGTAATTACTTTTACTCTTAATAATTTTTCATTATTTAACAATAAAAAAAAAATGAAAAGTTACTTGATCTATCTATCGATTTTAGTCAATTTACATGTTTTCATAGAATTCCTCTAACTGAGATATTCTTTCCATAATTTGTGGCTGCTTTTTTTGGAAAATCCTCTTTAAAATCATCATCAGCTTGTTCTAAAACATCTTGCAAATTTAAAATATGCGTTTCAATTGTGTCTCGACATAGAGAATTATCTAAAAAAAAATTGAAAAAAAAGTTTGTACAAGGATAAAAAGCTTGGAACTTCAAATAGTGGCGACTTTTTACAATATTCCATCATTGAAAAATTTATACTAATTCAGAATATTTATTAAATCATATATAATATCTTAAATACTTATATATAATTTCTGTATTTATTCATTGAGGAAGATTGATTCTCCTTCTACTCGAGAGATTTTGGCAAAGATGAATAATTTACGCAAGTTAAGCTCCAGACCTCTGTTCCGCAATTTATTCGTTTAGATTCTCGCATTCTTATGTTGAAATTATCTGGGGCGCTCAGGTTACATTATGGGTTCTATAAATTCACGTAGATGCGTGAATTTATAGAATTCATAGCATTCAAACTTTTTAATTTATAGAATTGATAGCATTCAAACTTTTAATGCAACCTTAGAGTCCTCCTATTGGATTTTTTATGGCTCACGAAGCGAATAGAGAATTGTAAGGTGTCGAAACATAACAATATAAGCATAGTAGATTAATTGTTGCCACTTCAAAATCTCGAAACAAGTCTGATCTTCTCACCTGATAAAGAATTTCGGTCACATTCTTTTTTGAGTACGCTCACTGTTTCGTATAACTTCGTTTGTAAATAATTCCTAATTTTCTTTTGATAAATATAATCCTCATTGATTTGTAGAATCCTTTAAAAAAAAAAGTATTAAATATAATTTAATTAAAATAATGTCGAAAGAAATTTAAAATTGCTGACGTCATTTCAATTTTATTATGCAGGGAG
This sequence comes from Euborellia annulipes, assembly GCA_023213315.1. Classification (NCBI taxonomy): domain Eukaryota; kingdom Metazoa; phylum Arthropoda; class Insecta; order Dermaptera; family Anisolabididae; genus Euborellia; species Euborellia annulipes. The sequence goes on from JAKCPI010008951.1 coordinate 22,349, forward strand.
CAAATATATATACGTATATATATATAATTAAATAACTTCTTTTATAAGGTGTGTTTGTTCATTATTTTACAAAAGAAATAAAATCATGGTATATAGCGAAGCTGACCCCCCCTCCCCGTATTAAAAATATACAATTAGGTGTTCCTTATCTCGGTTTAGGTTTTGAGAGCATTACATTTATGTTTTATCTTACCAACTCTCCGAGGTTTTGATATTATTATTAGCTGCTTGTAGATTCTCTTCTAAAAGGGCGATTTTATCTTTAAGTTGATTTATTTCTTTTTCCTTAAGTGATTTGAATTCTGAAAAACTTTTTTCAAGAGATATCTATAATAAAAAAAAACTTTTAGCTTATTAACAAAAAAACAAAAATAAAATAAACTTTCACTGTAAAATATTTCAAAATAATAAATTGACCTGGCTTTTTATCATTTAATATTATTTGTGTTTAGGCCTACAGTTGGGAATCGCAGGTTAGAAAGATAACTGGAAAAAAGCCTCCTTTTCTTCTCTCTCACTACTTTAATTTATTGCAAATAATTATATTTCAAGGGTCTCTCTATTTGCAATAAAATGAAGTGGTGAGAGAAAAGAAAAGGATACTTTTTCTCGTTATCTTTCTAATTTATTTGTTATTATAATAAAATGGGATATAAGGGCCAAGTAGGCCCAATTTTTAGATCCTATTTTGGTCCCCAATCTGGTGAAAATGGAAATTTTACCATCTTGGGGTTCAGAGGCGCTTTTTTCAGTATTGTTCTGATTTTAATCCCTTTGAAACAGGCACGTAGCCAGCCAGGGTGGGGGGCTCGGAGGGCTTCAGCTCCCCCTCCCCCACCCCGAAATCTTCGGGGTCCGACAGTAAGCAAGGCTATATATACTTAATTAATACCAAGTTAATCTGTCCCTTTATGAGTCTTAACTTCAACGTTGTTCACTATTAAAATGAATGTAATTGAACAAAATTATAATACCCCCCAATTTTTCAAAATTTCTAAGTCCCCCCCCCCCGGGCTAGGGGCCTGCTTTGAAAGGAATAACAAGCCAGTTGGAGAAATGCCTATTCTCTTTAGGCCTTTTCAGTACATAAAATAAAAAATACAATTTTTCAAAAAATCATATTTATTTTAAAAGGTTTAATAAACCAATGCGGGTTTCGACAGCTTTCAGCTTGTCTTCCTCAGTGTCGGGTTTGTGCCTTTTAATAGGTGATTTTCATAAAAAAAAACGCTCTCTATGAACAAACCTTCCTTTGTATATACGCCCAACACTTTTTTTATTAACATACAAGAGTTAAAATAGTGCGAAGTCGTAATATTTTAACTCATGTTTATCATTGGTTCTTTTTATATCTTTTATTTTTTCCTGATTTCCCATTCCCATATTGCGAAGTAGTAATATTTTAACTCATGTATGTTATTAAAAAAGTGTTGGGCGTTATATAGAAAGTAAGGTTTGTTTCTGGAGAGGGTTTCTTTTTATGAAAATCACCTAGAAAAAGGTACAAACCCGACACTGAGGAAGAGGGCTGAACGTTGTCGAAACCAGCATTGGTTTTTAAAATAAATATGATTTTTTGAAAAAAATTATATTTTTTATTTTGTGTACTGAAAAGGCCAAAATCTTATTATTAAATGTGTTAATCTGTTCGATATAACTATTACCAATTCTTGTTGGAGTTGTACAGATTCTTCCCTATCTTCTTCATTTAGAGATCCTTCAAATGGTTTATCATTGGGTCTTTTTATATCTTTTATTTTTTTAATTTTTTCTGATTTCCCATTGGGGAGATCGTTGACGGATTTAAATTTTTTGTCTAGCTTTGTCTATAAATAAAAAAAAATGATATTTATCCTGTCTAATTTACGGAAACAAAATTTGTTCAGGAAGATTCTTGCTCCTTAGAATAGTTATGAATTTTTAAGGGGGGGGGGGGAAGGCATTCCGAGGAAAGAAATACAAAGTGGAGTCATATAAAAAAAAAATTTCTAGTAGGATAGAGAAACCTCTGGAGTAAATTTACTATTTTTCTTTGATGATTCTTTGCGAAATATAATATATTGCTAATATAGACCCGGCCTATATATATTTTCTTGGATTTTTAATTTCATTTATTTGCCTTAATCTTAATAATAAATTTATTTACGTACAAAGCAATCGAGGCAGGATTCTGAATTTGATTTACACGGTCTTCGAGGTAAATGTAGTGACACTTGAAAAATGAAATCTTTATATTAATAAATTATATTATTTTTTTCAATAAGGAAAACAAAAAAATATACCCGATGTAAAATTGTTGTTAATTGATATAGCTGGATCATTTGAAGAATCCATAAAAAACGATTTTTTATTTTTAAATTAATTCTATCTCTCTAATAAGAAATATAAATATATTTTCATTATAGTTATGAAATATTTCTGTTTTGACATTTATTAGATATATTTAGTTTCCCTATCGATAAATTAATGATCAAGTAGACTTATTAAAAAAAAAAATATACACAGCCCAATTAATAGACAAAATTTATTCAAAATAGACAAATATGACCGTGAGGGAATTTTTAAAAGTGGTATACGAGGTTAGCACGCTAACCTCTACTCCAAGCCCCGAGGGCTTCCAAAAATTTAAAACTTTAGTATCGAAAAAATTAGCTCTAAAAAGTATAAAAAAGATTATTAAAAAAGATTAAAAATTGTATAAACAAATGATATGATAGGTAGTAAAAAAAAAGGCAAAAAAGATTTTTAGGTCTTATTTATTAGATGAAGTATGAAAATTTACCATTCTCAAATATTGTTGAATAAAATATAAAATATTTTCAGAAAAAAATCTTGTGAAAAAGTAAATTAATATATGACAATAACAAATTGTGTTTTACTATTAAAAAATTTGCATAAATTTAGATTTAAAAAATGTAATTTGTTACCTAAAATAGGGTTTAGGCTATCTATCTAAATTCTTTTTGAACTGGAATAAGAATAAAGAGGTTGAAATGGGGTGTTTGTTGTTGAAGTTGAAACTGAAGTTGTAGCTGCGGAAATAGAACCGTTTTCGTCATCATCAGCATCTTCCTGATCAGATTCAAAAGTGTTGTCAGGAATATCGTAAAGACGGATCATTGGCTTATTAGGATCCTTCATGATTAAGTATTTTCCATCTTTTTGTTTGAGACAAATATCAACAATGCATCGTAAAATGCCCCAGGCGTTATCCATATTCAAATTAATCTGTGTTGCAAATTCCGTAGGCTTATACTGTTGTGTGCCAAGTATAACATGTTTACTTGAATCTCGGACATGAGCGCGAGAAACGTAACCAAATTTCAATTGATCACTGCCAGCTAACAAAGCCTGTACAGTCCATTTAGCCAATTTGCACGCATTGTTTCGTAATTCGTTGGCCAAAACAGCACCACGTTGGGTGTCTAATTTCTGACGCCATTCAACGCCGCCGGAAAGTTTAGAATCCCATTCGTTCAATGCTTTAATTGTGACAAATTGCAATTCTTGGTTAGGTCCAAGCATAACAGCATCGTGTTCACATCGGGCAATCACCACAACCCCATCACCAAGATCCCATTTGCGATAACGATAAGCGACCGAAGCCACTTCTCCAGTTTCTTCTTCTGAAATGAATGGATTAGCTTCATCGAATTTATATCGATTTTCTCCAGTTTTTAAAACTTGTTGAGAGTAATTATGATTGATGAAAGTTGCTTCTAGAGCGAGATTTCTAGGCGAATTCAAAGAATTTCCATCATCTTGAGGAGGTTCCACAGATGTTTCATTAACAGTTAATAAATCTGAAAAATAAAATAAATGAATAAGTTATTTAACGAAAATTCATTGAAATATTATCTATGAATAAATAAATTTGAAAAAATTACCAAATTCAGTATTGTCACGTTTGTCAAGGAAAAGTTTATCTCCAATCTTTTCTATAACAATATCCCATGAATAATTAGATCGCGTACAGCACATAAGCGTAGCGAGGATAGCATCTGTTGAATAGACATTGCCTTCCATTTTGGAAAGGCGACGGATAACTGGATCATCAGTTGTAGTAACAGTGTGGAAAATGCGATCAACTCTTTGCAACCCCTTCTCATTCTTGACGTTAACTCGATCATAGGTTTTATCATAGTACTCAAGAGAACCACAGCACACAATATCCTCTCCCTCTTTTACATTAGGCAATGAGAGTTTAGCAAGTCGTGGAAAGTCCATTTCTTCAACTGTGGACCAATCTGGTCGTACAGTCACTGATGCATCTCGTGATTTAATCGGCGGCTGATTTTTGCTATTTCGCATTCCAGGACGCATCGGCCATTTACGTTGTTGCCGTTGATTGCGTTCTCGAGCCTTTAAGCCTTTACCAAGCAATTGCAATTGGCTTTGATGAGCTCCTCGACCACCACCTCTTCCTCTCAAATTACGAGGATTCTGACGGAAGCGGCCTCGTTGATACGGTGGCTTTTGCACCCGGGTTGTATCCACCAGATGGAATGTACTTTCATCTTCATCGTGGTAATAAGCGTATTGACTTCCTCCACCAAATTGAGATTGATATTTATCTTAAAAAAGAAAAAGAAGAAGTTGATTTTTAAATCAAATAGAATAAAAATATAATAAAAAAAAACTTTTAAAAAATGCTTTTATTTAAATTGAACTAAAAAGTGAGTAATAATTTTATTTAATTGTTCTTGTTAAAACTGTTAAATATTTATGACTTATAATAAAAGCGTGGGGCGCACATTGATAGCTTAAGAAATTGTATCTATTTAGAGCTTCGGAATCACTTAGAAGCGCCCCACGCTTTTATTTTAAGTCATAAATATTTAACGGTTTTATCAAGAACAATTAAATAAAATTATTTCTCTCTTTTTAGTTCAATTTAAATAAAAGCATTTTTTTAAAAAGTTTTTTTTTATTATATTTTTATTTTAAACTTTTTAGTCTTTTTTTATTATTATAAAGTATTAAAAAAAAGAAGGCAGGATGCGTGAAATAAAGTACCACATTAGTTTGGTCTATTTTGGTAAAACACGACTCACAATTTGCGTTATCAAAAATGACCCTTAAGTATTAAATTTCACACCCCTAGCTCATTGGGAAGTGTTTTGAAATTAGATTAATACGCGTAACGTTTCAAATAAAGTACCACATTAGTTTGGTCTATTTTGGTAAAACCCAACTCACTATTTGAGTCATCAAAAATGACCCTTAAATATAAAATTTCACACCTCTAGCTCATTGGGAAGTCTTTTGAAATTAGATTAATACGAGGGAGGTTTCAAATAAAGTACCACATTAGTTTGGTCTATTTTTGTAAAACCCAACTCACAATTTGCGTCTTCAAAAATGACCCTTAAGTATTAAATTTCACACCTCTAACTCATTGGGAAGTCTTTTGAAATTAGATTAATACGCGAGAGGTTTCAAATAAAGTACCACATTAGTTTGGTCTATTTTGGTAAAATCCAACTCACAATTTGCGTTTTCAAAAATGACCCTTAAATATCAAATTTCACACCCCTAGCTCATCGGGAAGTGACTTAAACAAAGACTCAAAGTTGGTGATTTTGAAAGAGTAAGTTAAATAAAATCATTTAAAAAAGGAAAAATAATAAATATTTTCAACAGGCAGGGCCGCCGACAGACTTGACGGGCCCCGGGGCTATTTACTAACCCGGGCCCCCCCCCAAAAAAAAAAAAGTTTTTTTTAGTATATAAAAGGCTATTGTGGCCTTCATGCCAACAATTTTTTACACAGTTTGTGACACAACTTTTGAAATAGTTACACATAGCTTACAATATTTATTTAAATAAAGTTATTTAAAAATTTTTCAAAGTTCCCTAAACAAAGAGTTACAATAATTTATCGAGGCCAGATCCGGACAGAGGATTTCGGGGGGAATCTGGGGGTATGGAAAATTTTTTGAAATTTAGCCAGTGAAATCAGCGTTTTTAGCTATCCTGAGTCAAAGGGCCCGGGCCCCCTGAAGAAAAAAATTTCAAGAAAATTATTTTTTTAGTTGAAATTTTAAGATTCGAGCTTAAGGGCCCGGGCCCCCTGAAGAAAAAAGAAATATTTTTTAATTGAAATTTTAAGATTCGAGCTTAAAGGGCCCGGGCCCCCTGAAGAAAAAAATTTCAAGAAAATTATTTTTTTTAATTGAAATTTTAATCATGAAAAATATCTTTTATTAGAATTTTAAGGCGGGAGCGCAATGGGCCCGGGCCCCGGGGATATAGCCCCCCTGCCCCCCCCCCCCCCTGTCTGCGGCCCTGTCAACAGGCTATTGGGCTCAATATGATTAAATGTTGTATTAAATTCAGTTAAAAAATGTGAATTATCATTTTAAAAATAAATTATATAAGTATTGTTGGCAAAATGAATAAAGTATATAACATATGGAACTTATTTTCTAAAAAAAAAATGTCATTAAAATCACATAAATATCAATATTAATTAACTAAATAAATATTAAATAATGTAATTGAAATAAATGGGATTTAAATGGTAAATATTTAAGAAAAGAAACTTACTAGTGTATTTTTTATCTTGAAATGCGGCACCAGTCCAATCCGAAATCTAATGGTATAAAAAAGATAAGTTAGATGTTGATAATCTTAAAAGAAAATTGTGAGAAAAATAATTGTGAAATATAATTAGCACCTTTCCAAGCCGGTCGCCCTTTGAAAAAAGCTGATAGGGCATGTCTTTGAATTGCTCTGGCATGTCGCATGGTCCCCATCCTGATGAGTTATCTTGTAAAATAGGGGCAACAAATCTTGGTATATCATCGGCTGCCGCCACCGTTTCGCCTTCCATTCTGGAAGACAATCAATTTATTATAGATAATATATAAAATATATATATATATATAATATTTTTTTAAATTAATAAAAGCTCTGTGAATCAGAGCTTCTTCATAGTAAAAAGAAAATGGTGGAAAGAAAGGAAAGTTAATGTAGAATAGCAATTTTAGCGAAAGGTGCAACCTTGAAAAACGAAAAGCAATTTGAATATTATTAATGATAATAAATTAAATATATTTCAAAAATATTATTAGTTGTTGAAAATTTTAATTTAAAATAAATTTAAATAAAGGAAATGATAAATTTAAAAATTGATTTTGTTTATTATTCGTAATTTCACTTTAAGTTTAAAAATTAATGTGATTTATTTAATTTAATTTTGGTAGATAAAATATATTTAAATTAATTTTATAATTAAAATATATATTTATAATAATTATTAAAATTTTTTTTCAGGTTATTGACCAACCATAACTTCAAAAATTAAAAGCTTATTGCTAATTTCATTCTTATAAAAATTTTAATCGCTTGCGCTCCATCTGGTGACATTTTATTAGTGTAAAAAAAAGTTGAAAAATTAAAAATTTAACCTATAATTTTAATTAACAAATAAATAAAAATATATTTTCATTAGGTTGTATTTTTTAATGTTTTAGAGCATTGACGATGTTGTTTGCTTTTTATTTAGTGAATAATATAATCAAAATGTTAATAAAATAATTGAAAAATGAAATTCAAAAAATTAAATATGGAAACCTAACCTACAGCTGTCAATTGATTTGTAGTATATTTATTATTTTTCTTTAATTAATAAATATCAAATAATTAAATTTAGTTTGCTTTTATTTTTTTAGGTTTCTGACAAGGGAGCTAAACGTATGGAAAACTAATTTTTAGAAATATGTATGGCCCGAAAAGTGCAATCTGACAGAGTGGTGCAAATCTATTACCTAGATTTTAAAAATATTTAAAAAGTCATATTTGTTTTGGTTTCTATAATAGATAAAAAGAAGAAAAAACTGTACTACTGTTTTTAATTTTATCTTAATTTGTTCTTTCAAAAGGCATTTTTCTATGGTTAATAAAAAAAAAAAAAAATTGAATTAAAACATTTGGAAAGCATCTCATCTTTATGGGATGGATGAGAGCAAGTACAGGTGCAGCAAATAAAAGATGTTAAATAAATAAAAAAATAAATAAATAAAAGAGAGCTTTTGGATGCCGAAAAGGAGACGTTCCGGACAAAATTTTATTCGTCCATCCTCCAGCCTCTCAGTTCTATGTATAAGATTACCAGGACTGAGAATGGACGAATAAAATTTTGTCGGGCGCTCTTGCATTTACATCCAAAGCCTCTCTTTATTTGCTACATCTGTACTTGCTCTCTTCCATTCTAAAAAATTATCAAAAAGAATTATTAAATGTCAAGATAATAAGTATGAATATACTTAATCTTGTTTATGTTTAGTTGATGCCAAATGTATTATAAGAAGAAGTATTCATACACAAACTTTAAACAATACCTGTATTACAGTACACTAGGTTGTAGAAGTGTTTAATAATTGTAACATAATAAATAAATGCATTGTATATATACATAAAAATATTTTGTTATTTTAAGGCTGAACGCACACCGATCGAGCAAAAACGTTTTTCTCTGAAACTGTTTTTTAATGCTTTTCTATGGGTCAACGCACACCGAAGAGACAAAACACAATTGGTCACGATTGACATCATCGAACAAAAATGTATTGCCCGAAAACGTTTTTGCTCAATCGGTGTTTGTTGACATCGAGCAAAACGTTTTGGCCGAAAACGTTTTTACTCGATTAATAGTGCTTATTTTTATATTTTTTTATAAAAAAAACTATAAAAATTATTTAAAAAAGGTAAATTTTAGAATTTTTGGTGTTTAGGCTTTCGCCCATCCACCAGGGTGGTGTAACTCACACGATTTGACAGTTCAAAACTTTACTCACAAACGTTTACCAGGCCCTATCGCCCTTTGGCGCTTAGCGCTAGCGTCGCTACGTTTGAAAAAACTGTTTGAAAGTCTGGCCGCTTGGGCGCGCTAGTATTAGTTGTATTTGGAACCTGCACACCTTGCCTGCACAGATCAACCTGTTTGGAACATATGAATTGGAATTTGTCTAGAAAATGTAAACAATTTTTCTTTCAGAAGTTTAATAAACAAATTTTAAGTTCTTTCAAATATTTTCTATAAATTTTAGATAATTTGTATATTGAATTAACACTGATTTTACATATTTGCCTACTGATTTGAAGCATTTTGGAGAACACGTGTTTGCATATGTATGTATATGAATGTATATGTCACTTGTAAATGAACATACATTGTCTTTTCTTTTAGAATTATTTTAATTTTTGTTTTTTTATAATTAGTTTGATGTAATAGAATCTTTTTTTTTTTTAAATAAAAGTGTTTTATCAATAATTTAATTGTTTTCCTTATTAAACCAAATTTCTATTTTCAGGTTTTATTATTAATTATTCAATTCTTTAAATATATAGGAAAATGGAGCCTAAGGCCTCTGATTATTTAAAAATCTTCAATGAATAAAAAAAATAATAATTTTTTAGCCTTTATTTTTATTCATTTAAGATGTTTTACGTAATCAGAGGCCTTAGGCTCCAATTTTCAATTTTTTCTAATTTATGAAACCTACCTATAATATTAATTTATATATATGTATAGGTAGGAGAAAGTAACAATTTTTAAAATCAAGCGCCCTAGCTGATTATGGCACTGGTGCGCTCTTCTGTGTGGGCCTGCAGTTAGTTTGGTTAATTTGAATTTTGCGCCAAATGTCGACATTGGCCAACTTTGACGGGCTTGCATATCTATATATCTATGCCATCCACGTCGGGCGATAAACGAACGAACCTATTAATTAACTTTTCAAAAATGGTAAGACCACAACCTGAAAAACGGGTGTTTCATCCGAAAGCAAGAATAAATAGAAAAACCAAAGTAGCAATTGAATTTGATGTAAAAGCTAGAAGGTAAAAGTTATGTTTTAACATGCTTATTCATTTATCTAATTCAGAATTATTAATTTATTTTTAGAGATTTTTTATCAGGATTTCGCAAAAGGAAACTTGAAAGGCAAAAGAAGGCACAGGAGGAGTTTAAAATAAAATTAGCAGAAGAGAAGAAAAAAATAAAACAAAAAGTTAGTGTCTAGATTTATATATTTCTTTATTTGAACAAAGGCTTAAGTGTAAGCCAATTAGCAAAACTGTAACATATATATATATATATATATATATTAAATCGTTGTTGTGATTGTTATGATGTGAATACTTTGTAGCTAGATAGAAGTAAGTAGTGTGTAAAATTATTTCTCTTTTATTCTTATCTTTCTAATTTTACACACAGTTTACTCCTAACTGGTTAGTTCTACATACCGATTTAATATACATCCAAACGGTCATAATTTCCAAAACCACTGAGTTGCCGAAACCTGAGTTAGGTCTGATTAATTTTATAAAAAAACAAATATGAGGACAAAATGCCTTTTTTCAACATCTAATCCTACTACATTAAAATTTGTCTTCCCATGATTTACATTTTTTTTTCTAATTCACATTTATTATTTATAAAACCAAATTCATTTTTCGATTCATCTCTTTGCTTTCATTTAATTTAATTTTGATTCTTATTAAATTCAGAAATGACAGTAATTCAAGATCTAGTACCAATTTTATTTATTTCCAACATTCCTACCAAGGGCTTATACAGGGGGGAGTAAATGTGTAATTACTCCCCCCCCCTCCTGAGATTTGAGAAAAATATTTTTTTTGGGAATAAAATTTTAATTTCAATATAAAATTTTAAGGCTAATATCTAGTATATTATATATACAGTAATATTTATTTATTTAACAATATATTATTAACACTTCCTGGGTCAGTCTTCATACAATGTCTAAATCACATTTTTTTTTTTTTTTTTAACACACTTTTTTCTCATACTCCCACTCACACACACATTCACACAGTCTTTTCGGCAATTTAGGCCATTTAAGACTTTTACGATATCCGTTATAGAGATTAATATACATATATGGGGTCCAGGCATTCTTATTTAAGCCATTTGGTATCCAAATGGCTCAAATAAAATCATCGGGCTGCCTGCCTGGGTCCGAACCCGCGACGTTTGGTATACGAGGTTAGCACGCTAACCTCTACACCAAGCCCCGAGGGCTAAATCACATTTATACAAAAATTAATACGATTGGTTTATTTTTCAGGCAAGAGAAACATTTAAAAATATGATAGCTTCACATCACATAGTACCTGAAGTTGAGCATCTCTTATCTAAAGAATATGAAGTAGATAATACTAAAGTCACAATAAAAGAATTATCCATTTCGTCTTTAGCTAAGGAAAACAATTGGATTGGAGAAAATAAGGTAACAATCCTTAGGAAAGAGAAAGTGGCCCATTTGAACATTGTCAACCTAAATTTGCTTCATTTTAAAAGTTAACATCGCTACTTTTACTCTCCAACAATAATGTTGATTTTCCATTTTCATTGAAAATTGAAAACTGGCAGGAATTATTATTTTCATATGAAGGAAAATTATTTTAAAAAATCATTTACCATGGATGGTGTTCACATGGGCGCACTACTCTAGATTAATAGGCTGGTCCAGGGAACAAACAAAGGCTGGCCTTAGGCGTTACTTTCTATTCGTGACTTGTATACTTCTCCCATCTACATGTCTCCTGTTAATTTTATCTCCCGGCTGTTGAGGCCATTTGGCTGTTGTACAATTAGATTAATGATATGAAGAGGATGCAGCCAATAATAAATAAAAAGCATCTATTTTGTTAACATTCTTTATTTAGGAACTTTTCGGCTATGATCAGCAAAGCCATCTTAAGCCCTTCAAGCTAGAAATATATATATACATTCATTAAAAAATTGTTTTGTTTTTACTTTTATGACTAGTTATTAACAAAACAATTTTTTAATGAATGTATATAAATAAAGAAATATATATATACATTCATTAAAAAATTGTTTTGTTTTTACTTTTATGACTAGTTATTAACAAAACAATTTTTTAATGAATGTATATATATATATTTCTAGCTTGAAGGGCTGAAGATGGCTTTGCTGATCATAGCCGAAACGTTCCTAAATAAAGAGTGTTAACAAAATAGATGCTTTTATTTATTATTGGCTGCATCCTATTCACATTAATCTATTTATAGAATTAATTTGAAAAATTATCGCTGAACAAAAAAGACAAGAAAATTCGAAGGATAGTACACTGGCCTTGATGGGTCACTCACATATTTTGTTTGCAAATATTTCGACAGGCATCATGTCTGGTCATCTTCCCTACACAATAATGATTTGATAGCTGGCCCGTGTCGATATTCTCGTTTTAAATTGAGCGTGTTGCCGCTATTTGCAATATAAAATGTGAGCGTGGCACATCAAGGCCGGTGTATTATACTTATTCAATTAATTAAAATAAATAGGGAAGGGATTTAAATTGTCTCAAATTCCGAAGACATTAAACATGTATTTGGCTTTATTCAACGCTTGACATAGACTTGTGTAATGAAAAATTGTCTTTATTTTTTAAGATGTTTGCAAAACAAAAACATCAAATACCCTATGTATAAAAACATGCGCAAATGGTTCAAATTTAGAAGCCATTAACGTACACTAGATATTTTGGATTCTTAAAGAAAAAAATAGACCAAGAACCGTGTTTTTATTCAATTTTTTTAAAGATAAAAAATTTTCTGATTAAAAAAATTAAATATTGTTTCACCATCCAAAGATGATTCAACAAAAATTTCAGCCCCCCTCCCCTTAGAAAAAAATAAATAAATTCCGAAATCGGGCTAAATTTGATCTTTAAATTTTCTAAAGGCAACAGTAGGATCAGAGGAACAATTTTACTACAAGGAAACTATTTTTATTTTATATTTAGGTTGAATATGAAAAAAATGAAGAAAACAATGATCAAAATTCGAGTGAAGAAGAGGAAGAGGTTCCTGGTATGGAATTAAAAGAAATTACTAAAAAAAAAGAAAAAGAAGAAAAGGAAAGTGATACAACTGTACAAACTAAAAAAACTATTCAAAAAGTAATTAAACATCAAGCAAAAAAACAAGTTCAAAAAAGTAGAGCTTTTCAAATAAAAAATAAAATAGAAACACAGAAAAATAAAAAACAATCTATGAAAAAGAAAAATCTTGATATGAAATCCAAAAAACAGAGCAAGAAATATAAAAAAAATAAACATTAATTTATTATAAAACTTTTTAATACTGTATTTTTTTTTTAATATTTTATTTTTTTATTACAAATGAAAATTTATTTTTTTTTATTACTTCTTCCAAACGGACATATTTTCTTATTGAGACATTCATTGCATTTAGGACCTACAGGCCGACAGATAGTTTGGCCAAATCCTACTAATATATGATTAACCTCCTTCCAATAACTTTCTGGAAGCCAATCTTCTAATTCCTTTCTGGTGGCTTCAGGTGTTGATGTCTTTTTCCTAGTCCATCCTAAACGATTTGAGATTCTATGAACATGAGTGTCGACGCCTGAAATAAAATAATAATAAAAATTGTCTCAAAAACAATGATATAACAGGTATATATATAATTTATTATTTATAAATTAGAAAAAAGGGACGTGAGTTTTCTGGGAAAACAGCAGCCATGTGAATTAAAAAAGCTTTAAATTCTGTTTCCGACGTTTCGAGTGCTAGTCGCAGTCATCTTCAGAGCAAACAAAATTGTCAGAGTGAATGAACTTATTCAATACCGCACCTGTACTTGCGGTATTGAATAAGTTCGTGTTTATAAATGTTCTTAATAGTTCTTAAAATCTACTGACACCGCATCTAAATAGCAGGTTTTGATTGAAGAAGTTTTTTTTTTTTACTATTCTACAGTGTGCGCCACAATTAAGTTCCCATCTGCTAGCTAGAGCCTTCCGAAAAGGTAAAACGTAAAATCTGCTACGGATGATTTTATTTTATCTTTTCAAATTTAAAATTATTGTACATATTATCGATTTTAAGAACTATTAAAAACATGTATAAACATACCGCACAACCTCTCGAAACGTTGGCAACAGAATATAAAGCTTTTTTTATTTCTTCTGGTTGCTATTCCCGGGAAGGCTACCGTCCCGTTCTTCTAATTAAATATCTACAGCCATTCAACCCGAGAAATTATTTATTAATTTTTTTTTAATCTCCAAAGATCTACCAGAGGGTTTAAAGCAGCGGTGGCTAACCCGCGGTACATTTTGCGGCCAGTGGCGTCATTTCAACTTTTTCTTGAGGGGGCAAACATTTTTTTTTCTTAAAATTTACTTACAAATAGGATACTCAAATTAATTTATATGGGCATTCCACGCCAACTCGACCACTTCTGAACCCGACATTTTTGATTTTGCTGAAACTTTGTCATCTTTTTGTACCCTATTGAAAACGTGTTTGAGAATTTTTCAGATTTTACGACCCAGCCAAAAAAGTTATAGCATTTTCAAAAAACATCGATTTTTTTTTAAATAACCGTAAAACTGTCAAAAATTAACTTATCGGGACGATTTTTTTTTTGAAAATTTTGTCTTTAAATGTAGTTTTCAGAAAAAAATATGACAAAATTTTACAGATTCATCTTGAACGTTTTTTTTGCCATTTTCGTAAAAAAACAATAATTTCGAATGAATGACACTTTTTTTTTTAATTTTTTTTTTTTATAAAAACTTTGATTTTTCTACAAATGCTCTGAAAATTTCAGAGTGGGATTATTTCGCGTTCTATTTTTTTTATTTTTGAAAAAAAAAATTTTTTTTTCTCCGCTTATTTATATGATGGTGCTCTTAAATTCTTCCAGGATTGACTGAGATTCTAGAAAATTGAAGAAAAATAATAATAATAATAGTTAGGGGTGATGAAATCGAGAAAATTCCATTTATCCTGAAAAAATTAGAAATTAGTTGTGTATTCAACTACTGAAGTATTTGAAGCGTCAGGTAAAAGCTTAGAAACATGGGCGAACTAGGGGGTGCGGGGGGCCTGGCCCTCCCAGAGAGCTCCTTGCCCCAAGAAAAATTAAAGGGGGGCCATGGGACCAGCCATCTTCCAGTGGGCCTGGAAAGCCCCATATTTTTTCAATTTTTCTTGGGGCAAGGAGCTCTCTGGGGAGGGCCAGGCCCCCCGACACCCCCTAGTTACGCCCATGTTTCTAAGCTTTTACCTGACGCTTCAAATACTTCAGTAGTTGAATACACAACTAATTTCTAATTTTTTCAGGATAAATGGAATTTTCTCGATTTTCATCACCCCTAACTATTATTATTATTATTTTTCTTCAATTTTCTAGAATCTCAGTCAATCCTGGAAGAATTTAAGAGCACCATCATGATAAATAAGCGGAGAAAAAAAATTTTTTTTTTTCAAAAATAAAAAAAAAATAGAACGCGAAATAATCCCACTCTGAAATTTTCAGAGCATTTGTAGAAAAAATCAGTTTTTTATAAAAAAAAATTAAAAAAAAAAAGTGTCATTCATCCCGAAATTATTGTTTTTTTACGAAAATGTCAAAAAAAACGTTAAGAATCTGTAAAATTTTGTCATATTTTTTTCTGAAAACTACATTTAAAGACAAAAATTTCAAAAAAAATCGTCCCGATAAGTTCATTTGTTGACAGTTTTACGGTTATTTAAAAAAAAATCGATGTTTTTTGAAAATGCTATAACTTTTTTTTGGCGGGTCGTAAAATCTGAAAAAATTCTCAAACACGTTTTCAATAGGGTACAAAAAGATGACAAAGTTTCAGAAATCAAAAATGGTCGGGTTCAGAAGTGGTCGAGTTGGGGAATGCCCCATATATATATATAGATAGTTTGTTTAATTTTTGAACTGAAACAGATCCGTCACATCTTTATCAATCAATTTATAAATAATTATAATAAATTTATATTTTAAACAGTAGTAGATGGAATCCTTTTCATAATAAATAAATAATATTATTAATATACCAATCTTTTTATTTAGAACACGGAAGAATGAATTAGAAACTTCTATTTGAATGAAGTTAAATAATACTCAGTTCATTTGAAGAGTTTCAAAATAATTCATGGAATATTATTGGAAAAAAAAAATATTTACCAATTCCTGTCACCTTATCCCAAGCAATATTCATGCAAATATGAGCCATTTTCGGACCAACTCCAGGTAAATCACAAAGTTCTTTTATATTATCAGGTATGTCGCCGTCATATTTGTCTTGTAAAATTTGAGTAGTTTTCTTAATAAACGTCGCCTTTCTCTGAAAAAAAGTGAAATAGATAATAGTAGTTATATAAAATAAGTGAAACTCTGAAATTCATAGTCGGAGGTTAAGGGTAGAGAGGGCAATTAACTTTTCTTAATCTTTTGGCAGTTTTTTTAGGTAAGATACAATGAATTAGGAATGGTAGACTTTTCTTTAGTCATTTTGGTACTTATAAGATCTTTTGAGTTTGGCTGATGATAAATTTTAATCAAATAGTTTTTGAAAACACTTAACAGTATTTTGACCCGAATGTCATTGAAATTAATGATATATTTTGAACAAGTCTGTGAAGTGTTGAGGTATGAGAGTTTTATCCACTGGAAAATTTTCAAATATTGTTATTAAACTTTTCTTTTAATTAGGGAGTTAGCCAAGGAGTAGTATTGAGTGAGGGTCCCACTAACTCGCCTTATAATATAAAATAAGCTCGAACAATTGAAAATATTTTAAATATTTCTTTTCTTTTTTTTTAAACAACTGTGTGAGTTTGTTGGTGGACCAAGCGCCTCATTGCCCCCTGGGAATCGAATCCAGGATCTCAAGTCCGGGTCTTTTTTTGTTTTTTTTTTTTCAATTTACTTAATTAAATAAAGGGAGTAGGAGCAGCCAAAAATTTAATTTGAATTGATTTTGTATAAATCAACAGCCACATACTTCTTTGGCTAATAAAATACCAACAAAAACTATCATATTAGTTGAAAATTTTATTTTCAACCTATCTGAAATATGAAAAACATACTTTCCAAAATCCAACGGTTTTGATTAGTTCGGCAAGATCACTTTCATTTGTTTTTAAAACATTTTGCACAGTAAGTCCGTGATTCCGTAAACGAAGCATTGTGGAATGTGTAATTTCATCTTTCGTTTGGGCAGAGAGCATTAAAGCTATCAGTGATTGGTAACGTTGTGTCTGAAAAATGTAAAAAGATAGGAGATTATGACACTTGGGCTGGACTGACTGACAAATTTTACAGCCTAGTGCAAAGCATGGGTACTAATAGTTAGCAGTATGTGACAAAAAAATGCATAAAACTACAATTCTTTAGCTACAAAATTTATTTTGCGAAATAGTCGGGGTTTATACTGTTATATTCCCTCCAACATAGTACAGGTTTTTCCATTGGGTTCATGAAGAATTATAGTGATCTTTCTCCGATCTAAGGGATGGTATTAAATCCTATGGCATGTCTTCACCTAATCGACGGCGGAGTAATGAATGCTCGTGAGGGAAGAAGTGGAAGTCGAAACACCACAAAGACCATAATCTTGCAACATGACAACCTCACCTTAGGAGACTCTTCATACAATTTTTTTTTTTTTTTTTTTTTTTTTGGAATGGGTGCATAAGGTCCGAAGACCTATAATGACCAATAGTCACATGCAGCCAGGAAGAAAATAAAAACAAAAGGAGAAGCATAAAGGGGAAACTCAACTGCGGGAACTGAGAAGATGCCTGTTGAGGTTAGACTTGAAAGTCTGAAGATTGTAGGTTTTGGGGAAGATAGACGCAGGGAGCTTGTTCCAATCACGGGAGGTCATGGGGATGAAGTTGGAGCCTATTCTGCAGCCTCCTGTTTTCCCTCAGAAATTTAAGTCTTTTCCCATTCATTTCATCAACGACGATGAGGTGAAGGAAACTTTGGAGGACTACCAGAATTCTTCAGGAACCGAATGGAAAAAATTGTTACTCAAAAGAAGAAATATACCATATATAAACACAAGTTCTAGTGAAAAATAAATATGAAGATAAAAATTGTACTTTTATGCATTTTTTTGACTCATTCCGATATCTCCTTTGGTTTCCATGCTATATTGGTGGGAAAACTTCAGCCCACAATGTATCTATAGTTTTTAACAATATAAGTATATATATATATATATATATATGCGAAGATAAGTTTTCTCGGGTTGAGTCGCGTGTGATGTTGAGATTTACTCGACGTTTCGGCTCTCCTTTTGGAGCCATTTTCAAGACCACCCCGACAATTCCCCCTAATTCCATACTCTTGAAAATGGCTCCAAAAGGAGAGCCGAAACGTCGAGTAAATCTCAACATCACACGCGACTCAACCCGAGAAAACTTATCTTCGCATACATCCAGTCGCGGAAACCTTCCAGAACATAATATATATATATATATCCTTAAACTCTCTAGAATCAGAGCTGATAAGATAAAGGTTCTTTTTATTAGTTACTTAATGAAAAAAATCGGCCGAATGATGAATTGAATTGATATGGTTAAAATAAATGATATAGTATATAGTTATTAAATTTACGATACCTTGGGATCTTCTTTATCATCATGACACTTATGACAACCCATCGAATCAACTGGAGCATCTGAATTCTTTCTCATTTCTCGAATATTTTCTAAAATTTGTTCCCAATTTTTAGGCATCCATTTACCATTTGATGATGTTGCCTGGGCCTCTTCAATTTCTTCTTGTTCTTGATCTTGATTTTTTTCTTCTTCATCTTCATCAGAATGCTTGAAATATTTCGATTTGACAACTACTTCTTCTTCATTATTACTCTCTGTCTTTTTTATTCGTTTGTTTCTTTTCGGTGGCATCGTTGATTTAATTAATTTAAAAATTAATGTTCCTCTGGAGAGTATTATGAATTAATTTCAATCAAACAACAAAAAAATAAAATATGAAAAACGAAAATATATAAAGCTCTTTTTAAAAGAGATCAGATCTGCTCTAGAAAAACATGTTTGAAATGTCACCAGGGAATGTCACTTTGGGAAGTTTGCTGAAAACTCCACGACACTAGCGCTGTCAAACAAGAACTCAAATGAGCCCGCGAGTGTTTCGGCATGTCAAAATTTCTTTTTACTTACCTATATATTTTAATATTAATATATAGGTGGAAAGTATTGTATTCATGTCAAAGATTCGATGTCGAGATTTAGATGAGTTCAAAAAAGTGCGTCCCATAAATGAGGGTTCCCGGGCCTTTTAAGCTCTAACTATTATTGCCCATGAAAAAATTTTTTTCCTACTTCGCATATAGGTACCAATTACTGATGTGCTGCTCAGCGAGAGCGTGTTCCATCGATGAGAACAAATGGTAATCCAAAGGAGACAAGTCTGGAGAGTAGAACGGGTTGAGTAGGATGTCCCATCCAAGTGCAGAAATAGTATCTTTGACGCCTTTTGTGCTATGGGGCGGAGCTTTGTTATGCTGCAAGATTGTCTGACCATGTCTTCTGGCCCTTTCTGGACCTTTTTTGCTTAATTTGAATTGATCAATTGTTGACAGTAGCACTCCGCATTGATCGTTCCCGCTGTCCTGGGAGCTCTTGTCGGCGACGTCGAAATCAACTCTTTTTAAGTGCTAACCAGCACACTTAAGTTGGAATCATTGGGGCAGCTTTGCCTTAGGTCTCTGAAAGAATTTGATGACATTCACTCGCGTTTTTCTTTTGATTAAACAGACAAAGCTTTGCGTGCCGAGAATGGGCTTTATTTGACTCTTAGGGGGGGGGGAGGGGACTGCTACCAAAAAATTGCACACCTTGTATATAAAATTTAAACATTTTTTTTTAAGGCGGGATGCGGGGGATGGGCCCATATTAATATACAGTATCGGGGCCCGACAAGGCTCTTGGCGGCCCTGGACGTACAGTAGTTGCTGACCATGAGTTCTAAATATATATTATTAATCAAATTAACCGTGAAGATATTAAAGATGATTAGGAGGGGGAAGAGCACGTGTCCAAGAACCACCCCCTAATGCACTGATATTCAACCTTTCTCTGGACTCTATAAAAGAGCTGCTATCATATTCCCTGGCTGCAACTAAAAGGGCATGGTTTTATAACCAAATAATGCAGTAAATATATGTTTAATAGGAATTAAATATTAATTAGCTAATTCAAGATGTTTTCGGTAATTTTAAATATTTATATTTATGTGTTATATAAATATTTAAGTTTTTAAATAATTGTTTTTAAACTTGGGCAGTACTGCGCTTGAGGCTTCATATATTTCATAAATATCAGATGGGCCGCATTTTGAGTATCGCTGCCTTAATCTAACCAGAATGTTAACCGCTTCCATCTAGTTATATCAAGTCATGTTTAACGTATTATGATTTCAAAAAGCACTTGAATATTAATTTTTAATTATTTAATAAAATTTAATTTATATATAAATAACCAAATTAAGAAAAAAAAATCAAAGAATATCAATAATGATACCCCATGAATCTTAAATAAATACTAATTCTATTTAAAAAAAAAAAAATTAAAAAAAAATTTAATATTTCGAAATGTGTGAATGAATGATTCAGAATGAGTGATAAATGAATTTATTTCTGTAGTTGATTGACTCAGGCGGCACCAGGGGCGGGACTCAGGCAAGGCAGCTGATGAGGTGTCAAAGAAAGATGGCGGCGCTGTCAGAAGCAACAGGTAGCTATTCTTAATTCTCTCCCAAATTTCACTTATTTCTTAGTTTAATTAAATTCAAAATATACAAAATCACATTCAATTTATTTATTTCTCTATATGACACTATTCTTTTATTTCTTTTCTTTATTAAAATAATATATCTTTCAATTTTCGCTTATATATATATATATATTGTTTTTTTATATCTATTTTTTTTAGTGACAGTACCGACTTTTTATCGAGAAATTTTTGATCTTTGTTCTCTTGATGGTGAGAGTGTCACTCGTGAAATTTATACTCAACTATTAATTAAATCAAAATTACCTTCAAATATTCTACGCCAGGTAATTAATTAATATTTGTAATCTTTTTTATTAATATAAAAAGAACATGTAAAGCAAATTGAAAAATTAATTTCGTTATCCAAAATTAATCATACCTGAATCATACAACTATTTTGACATTCTTATAGGAAGAAATTTTTTGGAAATTAATTTAAAATGTAACTTTAATTCATTTTTATTTTGTACTTTCACAAATTTTTTAAAACTTAAAATAATGGTTTCCCTTCCTTGGATCCGCTTATGGTCTTATCTATAAACAGATATAGCATACTATTTTGTTTATCACAGACATGATAAAATTCCTCGGCTTATTTTTTATTAAAATATTAAATTTTTTTTTATTTCCAGATTTGGGATTTGGTCACTGACAATAAAGGATCCTTTTCTCGAAGTGCATTCTATAAAGGACTTGCTCTTATTGCTTGGGCTCAAAAAGGCAAAGAATTACATCAAAGACTTATTGAAGATTTCTCTAACCAAGGTATAGATTTGTATAAAATTTTTTTAGAAACTATTTTAAAATATCATTAAAATTCTAATCATTATTACATAAGCTGTTTTTTTTTTTAGTTTAATATAATAATATACTATAAAAACTTTTTATACAAATGAATCAAAATAAAAAATATATTTTATTTAATTTTAATTTTCTAGAACTACTCATTCCTGAATTGGGTGATTTAGATGATCTTGCTAAATCTGTAGAACGCCAAAGAAATCCCACTCGACTCGGATATACTTATCCGGACCTCTGCCGAATTGATACAATTCTTGTTGATATTATTCCGGAAAAGAAAGGACTCTTTCTTAAACACGTTGAATACCAAATCGCCAGTAAAGTAAGAGAAAAATAATTTTTTTTTCATAAATACTTAAAAAATATTCTCAGAAAAATCTCTAGACCTTCGCACTTTATTTTTAAACTGAAGAAAGTATTCATAAATTGATCATATTTATAAAAATAATTTGTATAGAACTTCTCTGACCCCCCACCCCCAAGGGCGGATACAAGGGGGGGGGTAAAGGGGGTAATTCCCCCCCCCCATGAGGTTTAAAAAAATGCATTTTTTTCAAAAAAAAATGTATTTTTAATGTAAAATTTTAAAAATTAATACTTAAAATTTGATTTGTATTTATTTTCTGGCAAACAAGTACAGAATGCGCCTTTAAATTACCGAAATTAAGAAAAAAATGTGTGCTGTGTGACCAGTCACTCCAGATTACCCCCCCCCTGAGAAACACCTCTGGATCCGCCACTGCCCACCCCACCACCCTTCCTCCCTTCTCCTAAGAAAATTTTTAAGCATGCCACTCTTTTGACTCTGTGCTCCCCATCCACATTTCTTTATCTTATATATTTTTTTTCATATTCACTTTATTCTTTGGTGTTTATATTCTACCAAACAATTCATTCTTTCCGCCCTCATGATATAAGACAAATTGAATTTTTCTCCTCACAACTTAATATTTTTTTTTATCTGGTTGTATTTATATGTGGAGTTTAACGGGCGTATAATAATAATAACAACGAATGTAGATTATACTCGATATATTTCTGGTTGTTATCCCATCTTCGATTGTTGTCTTTAACTCCTGAAAATGGGATAACAACCCGAAATATAATCTACATTCGTTGATGTTACTGTATTATTATACCCCCGTGAAACTCCACATAGAAATACAACCTCAGTTCAAAATGTTTCACTTTGAACCCACACTGCAATCTTTACATTTTTTTTTTATATTTATTATTAAAATATATTCTCTTTGGTTTTTTAGCGATTAGGATCTCTCGTTCGACGGCGCTATAATGACTTTGTCCTTCTTCACGAGTTGCTTCTTGGACGCTTTCCTTACCGACTCATACCAAAATTACCTCCTAAAAAGGTTTTAGTAGCAAGTAAGAAAATATTTTTTTTATTTAATTTTTTTTTTTATTATAAAAAAATAAACCATCTATTGCTTTCCACAGTAAAATAATTTTTTAGAACAAAAAAAAAAAAAAAAATAATAATAAATTATTTTACTTTTGAAATCAATTGCTGGTTTATTTTCTCTATCGAATCGTCCCAGCATACATACTTAATTCATTTAATAAGGGGTCTTCCACATATTACGTAACGCGTTAGGGGGAGGAGGGGGAGGATCTGACCAAAACGTTACTAAATGTGACATGGGGGATGCGGGGGTTTCTCTAAGTGTGACATAACAATTCAAAGTTGATACAATTTTTAAAAAAAAAGATCATGCATGATTTTCACAACGGGGAAAAAATGGAGTGATTATTTGAAAATTTACTAAAAAAAAGGGGGGGGGGGGTTTGTTTGTATGTGACTAACTGTGACATGGGGGGGGGGGGGATTAGAAAAAAAGGCGCGAATATGTGGACGACTAAATATTCGTTTATGTATTTTTTAACAATAGATCAACATGTGATTTATTTATTTACTCATTTCATTATCGTTAATTGAATCTGTCATTTGACAAACGCCTCATCTCCATTTTTTTTTCACCTACATTTGCTATGCAAATTCACAATTTTTTAAGAGTTGAACTGAGTAAACAATTTTTTTCTCTTACTACTAATAGACTTTAACATTCATACATTAAAAATTTATGAGCACGAATACAACTTGTAATAATAATGTACTAGCATGGTTTTTTAGTTTTTCAAAAGTTTATTTTTTTTACTGATAAGGTATTTCTTAAATGCATGATTCATTATAACTAGCCTTCAGGCTGCGCGCCTCTAGCAAGGGCTCTTCGATAACCTAATATATTTTCTAGCGGATCATCACTTTATCGAAGAAAGACGCAAATCACTACGTCGTTGGATGACATTAATCGCACGACATCCAACAATATGCACGGATCCCATTGTAGAATTCTTTTTACAACATAACGGAGAAGATATTCAGCAAAGAATGAGAGACACCTTTCGTCGTTTGCCAGATGAATTTTCTACTTCACCGTTGGCTTCTCGATCCAAAGAACTTGTTCCTCCTGAAACTCATAGTCAATTTGCTAGCAGCAGAGAGCATATTAAGGTACCAATTAATCTAATTTTATCTTTCTTTCTCAATGAATAATGATAAAAGGATAATTTTTTTCTGTTGTATTAAATAGGAAATTGATTAAACTTTTTCAAATATAAGAAACTTGATTTATTTTAAGGAATACAAAATAACAGTTTAATTTCCTTTGTGGTATTATCCAGAAATGGTTTTTACAAATAATATGTTTAAAATTAATGAATTATCTGACCTTCGATTGGTAGTTTTAAAGTCCACTCATTGCATAACAAAATAGCATGTCGGTTTTCCTATATAAAATAATTATAGACATTAAAACAAGTTCCATTAATGTCATTTATTACGAGAAATCTTTCTATTTATTATCATTTACAATAACTAACCAGATTCTTTAAAAAAAAAACTATTAAAATAAAAATATTTTAAATCATTAAAAAGTTCAAATTGTTCTTTTAATGATTTTGTAACAATATAAAAAATGTCCACTATGATATTGCTGATTCCAAATAATACTTTCACGCATTTCAGGTGGTGTTGACGAGTATCAATCGATTAAAAATACTAGCAGACGGCCTGGCTACAAGAACTCAGAATTATGCAATGGATATGGCTGAATTAGGAGCACAATTAGCATCTTTAGCGGGAACTGAGGAACCGAGTTGGGCTCTCGGCGAGCAGCCCTTATGGAATGAAATGAAGAAGGGTTTCCCTGCCGTTGCTAAGTAAATATATTATCCATTTGAATTATCAATCACTATTAGGCGATTAAATTACATCCAGGTACTGGTATTTTGGAAACTTTGAACTGTGTAATTTTAAACGTGGATTTGCAATATCAGTCTCAAAAAAAATGAAAATTCATTTGTATTTCATATTCCGTGTACAGGGATGGGCAAAATCCTTTAAAAATGATTAGCGATCCAATCCGTAGATCCTGGCAATTCGGACGATCAGATCCAACTAATCCGATCTGTTTGTTGCATAAGGATTAGCGATCCGATCCGGCGATCCGACAAACTAGGACTAGACTAGGAAAAATTAGAAAAAGGGCGATCCTTTTTCTAATTTTTCTGTTTAGTGGGTCACCGCTGATTCGATCCACCACTTACAGATCCGCAATTCAGAAATCCAATCCGGACTTGATTTTTGTAAATTAGATATTTTCGAGATTTATATATTTGAATCAGACATTAGTATTCAACATCTTGATTCTTTTCGGACTTTAAGTCATAGAGATATATATCTAACAAAGCTGTGAGTGGTTATTTATTGGCGAGGTCAATCATCCCATGGCCCCCGGGTATTGAATCCAGAATCTCCAGCCTTTCCAGGGCATAGGCGAGCTTTCATTTGCAACCGGACCCTACACCAATAAAACTCACTCCCCTTATATGCGAGTAAACCTTGCAAGTTACTAACAAAGTGAAAAACATTAAAGAAAAATGTTTCACTTTGTTAGTAACTTGTAAGGTTTACTCTCATATAAGGGGAAGTGAGTTATTGATGTAGGCGGGAGTCCGGGGTGCAATGGACAGCACACCTATGCCCCGGAAAGGCTGGAGATCCTGGATTCGATTCCCGGGGCCATGGGATGTTTGGCCTCGGGCAAACACCCCGAAAAGGCTGGAGATCCTGGGTGCGATTCGCGGGGGCCATGGGATGTTTGACCTCGCTAATAAATAACCACTCGCAGCTTTGTTAGATATTGATTTTGTATTTTATAAAAAATATTAGTAAATTAGAAAATAATCAAATTGTTATTTTGATTATAGAGATTTGATTATAGATCTGATCCGCTAAAAAATTAGAAAAAGGATCTTTGTTTCGATCCGCGATCCGGACTTGATTTTTGTATTTTATAAAAAATTATAGAAAATCATTGAAGTCAGTAGCTGTTTTTCTATGAACAGGAGAAGGAGCAGGTGCAGCCATTCTCACTTGATAAGTACGATAGGCCAACTCGCCAGCACATACTGTATGTATCATACCAACTCCGGGACTTTAACTATTTTGAAAGACTGAAGATGAGTCAATAAAATTAACCCGAAACGTCTCGTTAGATTGTAAAAAATCGGTGGTTTTTATTTTTGGCTGCACCTGCTTCTTCTGTTCATAAAATATTAGTAAATTAGACAATAATTCAATTATTTGATTATAGAGAGCTTGGTCGACTGAGTGTTCGAGCTAATGGGTTAGCTACTCGAACAGAAAGTGAACTCTCCGATCGGCTTCAACTTCTACTAGAGGTTCTTCAGGCTCATGGGGAACTTTGTGAACGTCACGAAAGAGGAGTTGCTCATGACCATGCCAGAGCCCTTGCACGACTCCTCTCGCTCAAGAAGAGGCAGATGCAGGGTGTTATCCGCGGATCCGATGTAATTTTTTCACTTTATCATTTCACATTGAATTTTTTAATACTAATTAGGTTTGTTATTGTTTTTTTAGAGTGAGTCTGCTGATCAATTAGAGCGTCGTGCAACAGAGCAGGAACATGTCATCGCGAGTGTCGAGTTGAGATACGCATTCTCTCTTCATTGTTTACATCTGGAAACTCAATTAGTCCATGCTCATCTACAACTTCTCGCCTCTGTTCTTACTACTTTGGTGTCTGTGGAAAAAACAGGACATTTAGAAGTAATTTTTTTATTTATTTTTTTTCTTCTAGTTTATATGAAATTTTTCGATAATCCTATTGATTAGAAAATTTTTTTATATAGGTGACGGAGAATAAAACCAGCTTATAATGGACGTCTCTCACATCAATTTAATTTGTAGATATGTCGACCAGCATCACACCTGGTCGTCATCAGTACAGAAATAATGATTTTTTTGGAGGGCCCGTCCGTGTCAAACAATATGTTAAAAGTTATTTTCTTAAAAATTTAGAGGATTGATGCAAGCACGAGCGAATCTTTTAACATATTGATTGACACGAGCCCTCCAAAAATTTTTTTTTCTGTTCTGATAACCAGGCGTAATGCCGGTTGAAATATCTACAAATTAAATTGATGTGAGAGGCGTCCATTATATATATGCTGGTTTTATTCTCCGTCTCCTCCTTAAATTTAAATTAAATTTATAAAATCTATATTCAAATTAGAATTACAAGTTAGTACATGATTGTTCGGCTCTTCGGTATCGAGCTCATGCTCTCAATCCGATGACTCCTTCCTTATTGATCCTTAAGAAATTCATTTGTTTCATGTCTCTTTCTATATATATATATATATATAATTCAGCGAGAAATTCTAATCGTAAAATTTGTTTTAAATCTCACTTAGCTGTTTTTTTTTTTTTTACTTGCTTTTTAGGTTTGTCAAAATTATTTAATTTTGGTAATGTAAAAAATTATTGTTAATTGTTTGTTTGTTTGTTTTTACTTCAAGAGCTATCTTTTTCACGAGCTCTGATCAACATTCACATTAAATCTGTAGTCCAAACCAGAATTTCGGGGAGAAATGTTTTCAAGAAAATATATTAGTCTAAATTAGCGGTTCCCATCCTTTTTACTTTCTCTTACCCTATATATGAAATATATAGAGAGAGAAAGTATTGTTTGATGTGCGGCCCACTTTTTCTGTAAAAAAACGCTGAGGCTCAGTGTATATATATATATATATATATATATACGTCAGCGGCCCAGTTACAATCAGCCCTCCGATTGGGAACCGCTTTTAAAGACAACATCCGGTCTTTTTTGAAATTTCATAATAAATTCATTTTATATTAAAAAATTGGAGATCCGGATAGAAAAATGCAATGATTTGAGTTGCGCGGAGAAAATCTACTAAAAAAAAAGTCAAATAATATGAATTTTGTATATGAAATTTCTCCGGCTTGTTTAGAAATCTCGGTTGGCAGCACTGGTCTAAGATATTGTTGCATTTTTGTTTGTTGGAGGGGTGTTCTGTTGTTTCTGAAGAACCTAGAGGATTGACATTGATAAAAAAACGCAAGCAGCGAGAAATAAATCTCTCAACGTTAGAAAATTTAAAATTTGGCTGATATAGATATATATATAATATAAATAAATGAATGAAGGACGGTATGACTGACTAATGGGCTAGCTGCCCTATCTCTTAAGAGGTGAATGTTATTTAATAAATTTGTGCTTTATGCGAGTGTATCTGTCGTTTCGGTGAGAAATCTTTCATCAAGTTTAGCAAAATCAAAAATATAAGAATATTTAACAATATATCACAATAATAAATTTTTACATTGCCAAAACTTTTTAACATTTTATTTAGCATTTCTTCTTATATGAGACAACTTCTACCTATCGATTAATTTTTTTGTTTCTCAAAAAGAAATTACTAATATAAAAATAATATATTTTATAAGTCATTTTTGTTTTTAGCTGGCCGAAGTTTGGTCCTTAATTGAGCCAACCGTTCTCAACTCAATTCCAGAGAAATCCAGACAAACTCTAGCGGACTTTTAATTTTTAAATATCTTTATATTTTAATAATTGTTATTGTTCTTTTAAATTTTTATATTATTGTATATAATATGTAAATATTTCTTTATGGGAAAAATTTTAGGAGATTACAGGGTAAACTCGTAACCCACTTCGGCTCAAAACATATCATTTGATATTAAATTTTATAAAATTTTTCTAAATTTCCATGACAGGCTTATTGAATTTTAAAGTTCTCTATCTTTATATTAAAAAGATATTGATGTATTTTATACATATTTCTATTTTTATACTAGTCATTTTATTAGACTAATCTCTCAAAAAATGTTTCCTATTTTAAAAATATATTTTTAATTAGCTAAATTTTCTATATTTATATATTTAAAATGTATGTTCATACATAGATGACAAATTGAGGTGCAAGTTTTGGCTGTAGATATTTAACAAAGGATGTATAGAGGCAGAGACAGCCAAAAAAAATTGCTCTGAATGCTTTTACCAATGAGTTAGAAACATTTCGTTGTACAGTGAGCGCCACAATTAAGTTTTCATTGTTTTTAAAATATATATATATATTTTTAATGGAAACTTTCATGGTTCAATTTAGAAAATTTCCAATAAAGATTTTCATTTTCTTTTATAAAAACAATGAAATAATCACAAGTAGAAAACGCATGGGTGGGACTAAATTGTGGCGCTCACTGTACCATCTTAAATCCATTAATTGGGGTACATCTTGCTCAGAGTTGGTCCAGTAATATATCCTTGATATTTATATTTGACCATTATATTCATTCAAGCCCATGGGCGTAGCCACGGGGGCCGTTGCCCCCCTGGCTTGCCCTAAAAATTGAAAAAAAAAAACAAACAAATATATATTTTTCCCATTGGGAATTATTTTTTTAACGCCCCAATCCACTACATTAATTTAATTTTTTTTTTATTTAAATAAATAATTAATAAACTATGTATATATTAATCGTAACCCCCCCCCCCCCCTCTTGCCCTAACGAGGGGTTGCCCCCCCCCTAACAAGATGTCTGGCTACGCCCATGTTCAAGCCTAAAGTTTTCATTATATACATGTATAATAATATTTACTATTTACCAAACAATGTATATGATATATTACTTAAACAAGATAATTCATGGACTAAAGATAATACATAATAAATTCACCGAAACGTTTCCAGCTGATTAGTAAAAGCATTCTGAGCAATTTTTCTTGGCTGCCTCAGCCTTCATACATCCTTCATACATAGGGTAAATCGTTCGTCATTGTAGTAACGTAGCAACATGATTCTCATTTTTCTCAAATTTCAAGCTGAATAAAAAATAATTATACTTTTATATTTACCTTACATGAATAATCAATTTTAATCAACGATTAATTAGATTAGTTAGAGTTGTCTTGAAGATTCAGCTTGAATTAAATGGTATGCATAAATTCAAAATACTTTCTCTATATATATTAACATATACACGTATATATGTAAGAGAAAGTATAAATTAAAATACGTCTTGTTACGTCTAGAATGACTTAATACTGTACAAATATTTATCTGTCTTCCACTTCAGTCTTCCAATATTTATTTTGAAAATTTATATTTTCATAAATATCTAATAAAAAAAAGTAAAAATTGGAAACAAAATGCCCTTAGACCAGTGTTTCTCAACCTTTTACCCCCCTCTCGTTTTAAGATCAATGAATAAAATATAATTATCTTATTTTGCTCAATTACATTTTTTTCATTTCGCTCCATATAATCTCTTTTGTTTATTCATTCAGGTTTTTGCTATTATCCTTTGTTCTTTTGCCTTCATTTTCTTAGTTGTTTCAAGTTGAGAAACGCTGCTTTAGAAGTATTCACTTTGTTAGGTATTCTAAGTTATTGTCCTAAAAACAAATTAGATTGATTAGAGGCATTTTTTGATTGTTTAGAAGGAATTTTTCTGGACAAAAATAAAATTTAACCTATATGAAATATTTTTTTAATTATTTTTTTTATAAAGAAACCTACTTATTTTTTCTTGTCAAGAACAAATTTTCCTTGTATTGGTAGCCAATAATTTTTACTTTCTCTGATCCCTTTTTTTATTTTCTCTTGATATATATATATGTTTTCTCAAAATTGGCTCTAACGATTTTGATTAAAATTCATAGATCAACTATTTTTTATTTATATGTTTATGTTTATATGAGAGAAAGTATTGGTTTCATGTCAAAAATTCGATGTCGAGATTTTGATGGATCTTCCGTTTTGAGGTCCCCTGAATCAAAAAGTGGTTTTCGGACATGGTCTGTCTGTGGGTGGGTGGGTGGGTGTGTGGGTGGGTGTGTGTGTGTGTGTGTGTGTGTCTGTGTGTGTCTGTGTTCCTTTAGCATGAAGGAATTGAGTATGAGGCTGAAATTTTTATTAAGTTAAACACCCCCGGGACCGGAAAAATAAGCTTTAATCAAAATCGGAAAGAGTACTAGTCTTACTGATGTACTTTTCAGTTTTTCGATTTTCTCAAAATTCGCTCTAACGATTTTGATAAAATTCAAAAATCAATTATTTTTAGTGTCTTTCTGTTATTCTCGTTTTGCCCTCAAAATTGTTTGAAGACCACTTTACTCTCACATAAAAAATAGGAGAAAGGTTATTAAAAAAAAAAAAAATTATTTAAAAATAACCAAAAAAATTTATGAAACGCAAGTGGTCAACTTTTATTGAACTAAGATGCTATGGGAAACTAAATACTGTATATCTCGACATAAAAAAATATGATGTGACAGCACAGTACACAACTTTCAATTAAAGAAGGTAAGAGTGCTGTGGGTTAAGTCCCACCAGATTTTTTAAATTAAAATGATTTTTTTTTTTAATTCCCCATTTAAAATTATTTTCTAATAATTTATATTCTTTCTAATTGAAATAATTTTGATCGTTGCCAATTATCTATTACCTTGAATAAAATAAAAATAAAAAACTTTTGCCCAAGATGTGCGGCGCTGCTAATCCCTTAAAATAAATCAAAACGCCCCAGAGCAAATCCTGGTTACCCTACTGTGTATATCATATATATATATATATATTTATCAAATATTTTTGAAACGTAAAATAAAGAATATATAGATTTAAGATTAATGAGTGATGCCGAGAGAATTATAGTCCGAAACTCCTCTGCCACGCTGATTTTTCGGCAAGGGTGTAGGAAGTAAAAAAAAAATATACAAAGTTTTTTATTTTAGAAGAATATATAGGCCTAAACTTTCACGATTGTTATTATTAGAAATAAACTTCAAAAAAAAAAAAGTTATCGAAATTTGAGTTGGCTACCAACCAATTTAAATAAATACGGGCGTGATCTAAATGGCCTTCGATGCCGAAAAAGACAGTAAATGATATTAAAAAAAATTTCAAAATTGATCAGTTTTTCACGGACCATAATTTGCCGGCCCCTGTTATACATTATTAAAATAAGTGTTATTTCTCCGTCGACTACACCTTGCGCTTATCCGAAACCTCAGCGGGAGTTTAAGAAAAGTCGGTCAAAAGTTAATAGAGATTCACCTCACTTATTTAAATGGCCTGAATATTTGATAATAAATTAATTTGCTTTTTTTTTATTTTCAGATTGACTTTTTTTTAGAATAAATTAATCTTTATCAAGTTTCGGCCGAAGTTTGTTTCGGTCAAAAATCCTGGTTTCGGCCAAAAACAAGCCTTTCCCATACCTATATATTCGTATTTTCTCCATTTCTTTTTATCAAGCCAACTACTGCTATATTGGAAAAGAAAAAGATTCAACTCCAAGGATAGAAAAAAAAAATGTAAGTAATTCAATATTCATAGCAGAACAACAAATTTCCCGTTCCTTCGCAAAAATTTCGCATCCAAGAAAAAAAAACGATATTTAGTTATATTGAAAAATTTATCTCGTGGGTCGATAAAAATTAATATTAGTAATTAATTTTGTTTTTAACTAGCACTTTTTAAAACGTAAAAAATTATTTGCCTATTTTTTATCCAATCTCAATTATGGTCAATTTTAGAAATTAAATTTAAATTCCTTGCCTTTTAAAAAAAGAGTAATAGAAAAAAATCAATTATTATTTGAATATTTGTGAATAGAAGTTAAGGGAATTAAAAGAAAATTTCAAATTTGGCACCTATGAAAGAATTTGAAATTTCACAAATTGTTTTCAAATATATGTTATATATTGATTTAATTTAATTTTTTGAATAGAATAAATTATATTTAATTATTTTTATATAAATTATAATAATTTTTTTTAATAGAAGTGATGAAATCGAGAAGCTCGATTGCTTTGTCTTTGACTCCATTGAAAACGCAAGCGAATGCCTCGTCTCTTTATCTCTTCCATGACTTTGCCAACCAAACCGGCTGCCACATGTCATCAGATCAACTTATTTTATATTTCATCTTAATTATTTCTATTTTTTAAGGTCAGTAATGCATTTAAATATTTATTTAATTGGTTCAGGATTATTATTTTCAATAAATCAAATAATTAAAAATATTCTAAACTGGTGATTAAATAGGATAACCTTTCTTTGTATGTCTGTCAAATTTTATTTTCATTTTTATTTAATATTTCATTTCTTTTATTCTTTTAATTATTTAATTATTTTTATTTTAATATCTGCATTATATAAACTAAATAGATTATTCGTTTTATTAACTCATTCACTATTTCCTTCACTTTGACAAATAATTTTTTTTCTTTTTCCTTTATTTTTAATTAGTTTAAATAATTATGTGTTTTGTTTTAAAATATTTTTCGGCTAATCATTTCTAGTTTTTAAAATTATTATTTACTGCATTTTTTAAAATTCTTATTCCTGTGTAGATTGAACTTTTAAGTAAGGGTCAAATTGAGAGTGAATAGGGAGGAAATTTAATCTGACCTTTTCTATCAAGATTAAATCACATGTTTAGAAGAATTTATATAAATAATTTTTAAAGTTAGATGCAAGCAGAATCTTTACCTACCTTCTATGTTTTAAAATATAGTCATCTTCTTCCTCTTAAATCTTTTTGTAATTATTTAAGTAAAACTTTATTAAATGAATTAAGCTTATTTATTTTTCGTTTTAGATGTGATTTGGAAAGACTTCTCTTCAAAGCATGTTTTTGGAATTCAGAAGGAATATAATATCCAGCATCAATATATATATATATATATCATAGAATTTTATTTGTTTTCCGCATTAGAAATGAAATTACTGATAGTATATAAAAAAAGGTGAGAAAATAATTCAGCAGTTTTAAGCCAGAATGTTTCAAAGAAAATGCAAACGATTAAATATCATTAAACAAGGTAAGACCTAATTAACAAATACAGTATATAAAAAAATGAAAACGAGACGAATTTTTATTTAATTTTAAATTAACACTGGGCGTCAGGGACTAATCTTTTAAGAAACACATTTCTAAATCAATTCAAATAAAGAATATAACAAATTTTAAGGGGTTTTTCTTGATCGACAGTTTTTAAACTATCAAAAATCAAACGGAATTTATTTATTTTTTAGGGAAACCTTTGGTTTTATGGAAATCTTTAATTTGAATTGTCATTTGAGGGCAACAAAAAATATGATGATGATTCATTTTTTTATTTCTATATCAGAATTCCTTCCAAGATTCTTCTTGTCGTTGTCAAGTTAACTCAACGTCATCTCACTTTGCTATTTGGGGAGTTTATTTATTTTCATCACTCTAATTTTCCAATCATATTATTAATTAGTAACTATTATGTCTTTATAGCAAGGTGGTCCATGAGGCAAAGAATGATAAAATTTGGGTTTTATTTTTATTTATTTCTTGACTTTTGGAATGTAAAATAACTTTATCTAATTTTAGGAATTTTCTTAAATTTCCTATACTACAATACTACAGTATACTAATTATTAATATTTTATATAAATATATAATTCTAATATAATTTATTGAGAGAAAGGTGGAAACTAAATTCAAATTTACCAAATATTTTTAAATCTTTTTATAATTATTTAAGTGCAAAAATTAATTAATTAATTTTTTATTTTAGATGTGATTCGGATCAAAAGACATTCCTTTCAACTGATATGTTTGGAGCTCGGAGAGAACACTATCTCTCATCTCATATATATATATATATATATATATATTTATAATATATCTATCAAGAAATTTTCAGAGAGAGAAAAATCTTAAAGCCAGAATGTTTCAAAGAAAACGCAGCGAGATGAAATATAATGAAACAAGGTACATCTTAATAATCTAATACAATAATATGATCAACAGACATAAAAAAATGAAAAAACGAAACGAATTTTTTATTTTAAATTAACTCGGTGTAGTAGTAGGTAAAGCAAGTAAAATTAGACTGCTGCAAACACTGATCTTTTCCATCTTTTTGTATAGGTCCGAGACGTGTTCTAAGAAAAAACCTTTTACCAGTAAATGTGGCGCTGGAGACGACTGCTCAGGATTCCTTGGGCGGCCCATTGCACCAATAGCTCTATCCTCGAGGAGCTGGCGGTGAAAATGAGCCTGGAGGCAATTGTTTCCGATCGAATTCTGCATAATGTTCAGAGAAATTGCCCTCGAAAAGATCATTATAGAGAGCAAAGTTCAGGGAAAAATCCACTCAGATCACCATGGATCGACAAGTTGAAATCATTCACAGGCAGTCCGCTTCGGGTTTCAAAACCGAGGGCGTTGAATAGAGAGGAATAGCGTCTGACCGATGCAAGAACGATCTTTCCAATGACCATAACACGTCAACTTGACGCTTACGACTACGAGAAGCGAAGAGGAAGTCAATCTGCAATTCTTGATATTTTCATCTGGTGAGTTTATTTATTTTCTTACCTTTCTTGACCGTCCTCATGAAAAGGTACCAAATCTTCATCGGGGTCAAAATTGGGTTTTTATGCTTTCTGTACAGAACACATCCTTGCTGAACAAGCCGGTATTTTAGTATTTTGACGTGACAAAGTCTTACAAATCATGTGTGTGTAGTGGCCGGGTAGGGAGGCATGAAAGAAAAAGTTTAGCGGGTTGAATAATCGCTCTGTCTGTTATGGTGAATATACGGTTTGAAATAATGATTTTTCAGCTAAAGATTTCACCATTTATTTTTTTCCTATCATTCCATTTTACTGCGCTGCGGTAAATTCTAATTTGAAAGTTTAAACCCCTGTAGATTCCGAACGGCTAATCAGATCAGACGAAATGTGATGTCATTTTGTTCAGAAACAAAACCTCTAATAGAATAATTAACTCAAAAATCAATTTTTTTCTACAAAAACCTCATTTTTTAGACAAAAAAAATATCGAAAAATACCCCTGCTTGTGCAACGCATAGCTACTTGACCATAAAAGCTACATTAAATCTAAATATAGTTTTAGAAAGATTGGTTTAATACCCCCGGATCTTTTTTTCTTTTTTTTGATATGAGGTCTTTTTACCGCGTGAGAGCACTCGGCGGGAAATCGTTTTTTGAAATTTTAAACCACTGTAGATTCCAAACGGCTAATCAGATCAGACTAAATGTGATGTCAATTTGTGCAGAAAGTTGACTATCTATATATATAATTCGCTAATGTCCGTCTGTCTGTCTGTCTGTCACGCTCTATTTTGGCAACTTCCCGTTTTCAATTTTTTTATATAAAATAATCGATTCTGATGAATCGAATATTTTATCATACGAAGACGTTTTAACGTTAACGTTTCGTAGGCTTAATTCAAAAATTGAATTTTTGGACTTTCGCCACTATGATTCTTAGCAGACAATATATATTTATGGAAAGTTGTTGAAAGACATTCAGCCATAAATAAAACACTCTAGATTCTCTGTGAATGTTCAAATGTTTCGGGCAAAATTTATTCACCCATCCTCAGTGAACAAATCTATTGAGAGAGAGTTAAATCTCTATAATTATATATAACAGTAAGTCTTAGTTGGTATTTTATTCTACTATTTATTTTATTTAATTAAATAATATGATGATGAATAAGTTTGAAAGTTTTTATAATATTAAAATTTGCTATTTACATAGACAATCAAATAATGATGGGGGTTTGAACATTCACAGAGAGTATTTTATTTTTGGCTGCTTGCACTTCCACATCCTTCCATATTTCCAGCCATAAAAAAAAAAATTCGATGTCGAGATTTTGATGTTTTAAGTTCCCTTGATTCCAAAAAAGTAGATTTCGCGACTTGGTCTGTCTGTGTTCAATTTAAAGCATGATGGTATTAAGCTAGTAGCGTGCAATTTTATATTTAAGTTAGACACCCCCTTAGGGCGTGAGAATCAAGCTTTTAAACAAAATCGGCCGAAGAGTACTAGTACTTTACTTATGTACTTTAGTACTTTACTTATGTACTTTTTCAGTTTTTTTCGATTTTCTCAAAATTCGCTCCAACGATTTTGATTAAAATACAAAAATCAACTCTCTCTCACGATCTTTAAAATGTATATTTTCATTTTACCCTTAAAATTGTTTGAAGCACACTTTACTCTTGGGTCCAAATGACTCACAAGCAGCTCTCGAGTAAACATTTCCCTATCTTCATTAAAATTAAATAATATAATCGTTTATTGCAAAATTTAAAAATTTTAATTAATTTTTTCTTTTTCTTACCTATACAAATTGGTCTGTCTGTCTGTCTGTTTATGAACAAAATATCTCAAGAACGAAAAGAGTTAGTAGGTTGAAATTTTATATTTAATTTAGACAGGGCCGCAGATAGACTTGACGGGCCCCAGGGCTACTTACTAATACGGGCCCCTCCCCCACAAAAAAAAAATTTTTTTTACTTATCTTGTCTTTTACTTATGTAAAAGGCTATTGTGGCCTTCATGCCAACAATTTTTTACACAGTTTTTGACACAACTTTTGAAATAGTTAGCTTACAATATTTATTTAAATAAAGTTATTTAAAAATTTTTCAAAATTTCCCTAAACAAAGAGTTACAATAATTTATCGAGGCCAGATCCGGACAGAGGATTTCCGGGGGAATCTGGGGTATGGAAAAGTTTTTGAAAATTAGCCACTGAAATCTGCGTTTTTTAGCTATCCTGTATACTTTACTAATGCCATTACATGACAAAGTACAGAAAAAAATTTACAAAATTTCTTAATTATCTAATATTTACTAAGTATTGGGGATTTTTTTCCCACTCTCCAATATCACTGTGCAACAAGAAAAAAAAGCCCCGAGAAAATTCCTTCAGATTCTTAAGTAAAATGACCTCCTGAATCCAAATATAACCTCCGTTTTCCCCCACCACGTACCGTTTTCGGGGGGTAGCCCCCTACTTATTTCCACCCCCTTTTCGTTAATTATAGGGCCACGAAAAAAATTTGGAGGGATGAAAAGCAATATTTTAGCCTTAACATTTCTTCAGAAGGTCTAGAGAAGTGAAAAGTTAAAAAACATTAACATTTGGATAGAAGGGGGGGGGATGCGGGGGAGGATTTTGTCCCTTAAAATGCAAAAAAATCATTAAAAATGATCGATTTTTTCTGATTTTTCACAATTTTTTCACTGATTTTCTACATATTCCAGCTGACAGACCCATCTCATCCTTCCTTAAACATCCCTCAACTAAAAAAAAATATGTAGGATAAAGCGGGTGGGGTGTGGGCGATTCCAAAGCGCTTACAAGAAAATGGAAGATTCACAGCTCAGTTGGTCAAATTGGCAAATATGAGGCTATCACTTTTTTTTGGGCTGATCTCCACAAATTTAAAGTTATATATACGGATTCTTCTATGTCCTTCAATATTGCCATATTTTATCTAAAGGGGTAGAAATTATTTCTTGTCAAAGTTTGAAAAAAATTCTTCTTGCAAGGGCTTCGGAATCGCTCACACCCCACCCGCTTTGTCCTATATATTTTTTTTAGTTGAGGGATGTTTAAGGAAGGGTGAGGTGGGTTTGTCCGCCTGAATATGTAGAAAATCAGTGAAAAAATTGTGAAAAATCAGAAAAAATTGATTATTTTTAATGATTTTTTTGCATTTTAAGGGACAAAATCCTCCCCCACATCCCCCCTTGGATCCAAATGTTAATGTTTTTTAACTTTTCACTTCTCTAGACCTTCTGAAGAAATGTTAAGGCTAAAATATTGCTTTTCATCCCTCCAAATTTTTTTCGTGGCCCTATAATTAACGAAAAGGGGTGGAAATAAGTAGGGGCTCCCCCCCCCCCCCGAAAACGGTACGTGGTGGGGGAAAACGGAGGTCATATTTGGATTCAGGAGGTCATTTTACTTAAGAATCTGAAGGAATTTTCTCGGGGCCAGAAAAAAAGTTTCATTTTGTAGCACAGTGTAATTAATTACCCAGCCATAAGCCAGGCAGCTCGTTTTGGGCTGCTGGGCTGGCAGGCATGGCTGCTGGGTATCAGCTGCAAGACTTGGCTGCTGGGTATCAGCTGCAAGACTTGGCTGCTGGGCATCAGCTGCCATTGTCGTTCGACCAAATTTTCTTATTGGATTCATTAATAAACCAGATATGAATATTTTTTCTAATTATAATTAATTTTTAATAAAAACTTGAATTTGAAAGTCATTGCCATTTCTCTCTATCAACTTAGAGCCTTTGATGACGTGTCTGCGCCAACTAACCTCCATGACATGTTTTGGTTCGCTTTGCTTGCAGACACATGCATCACATCTCTTATTTTAAAGGTTTTTATTATTTATTTTATAATTAATTCACTTCAATTTATCTTAATTATGATCTCAATGTGTTATTTATTCAATTAATTAATGCACATGCTACTAACTTTTCATAAATATATAATTCTAATGAATTTGAACTCTTTCTTTAGTTGAACTGTCAATCCATTGTGATTTTTTTATTCGATTTCTTGCATTTATTTTAATATTTTAATCTATTTAAATGTGTTTTTAATTTCATTTAAATATTAATAATTGTGCAAATTAATTAGATAATACATTTTGATCGTTCATGTGTTCATCTTTCCATTTTAATGATTTTTCATAATCAAATTTACTTTTTTATTCAATTATTTCATTTAAATTAAATTTAATTATTATTACTTATATTTTAATATTCACCTTTTTATTCTTTCAAACTAATATTGTGAATGTTTAATTTTATTATTTTCATTTTTTAGCTACCTTCTGCCCCTGCATCGAGAAATGATCCTGGGAATTAAAAAGTCAAGAATTGCATCGTATTTTGCTTTATTCGATATGTAATACGTGTTTAAACGATAGACATTGAAAGAAGAAAAATGAAAATTAATTCCTCTTTTTAAATAGAAGTAAATGGATCAGTGGAAGCAAATGTCGACTCACACATTTTAAATTCTTCAATCAACTGGGTGTCTTGGAAAACCTCCACAATTCTAAAAAGAGCCAAGGGATGAAAAAAGGTAAGGATCAAAAATTTATTATTAACTAAACGTTTATCTACACTATCATTTTTAATGATTTTTTTGCATTTTAAGGGACAAAATCCTCCCCCACATCCCCCCCTTGGATCCAAATGTTAATGTTTTTTAACTTTTCACTTCTCTAGACCTTCTGAAGAAATGTTAAGGCTAAAATATTCCTTTTCATCCCTCCAAATTTTTTTCGTTGCCCTATAATTAACGAAAAGAGGTGGAAATAAGTAGGGGGCTATCCCCTGAAAACGGTACGTGCTGGGGGAAAACGAAGGTCATATTTGGATTCAGGAGGTCATTTTACTTAAGAATCTGAAGGAATTTTCTCGGGGCCAGAAAAAAAAGTTTCATTTTGTTGCACAGTGTATTTAGAGGAAGGGAGACAAATTAACTTTTTATATATTGATATATATTTTCCATAGTTCATTAGTTGATAATTTAAATAAATGTGCTGGAATATTAAATAATTTTTTTATTTATTATTTCTTGTTTTAGATTTTCGTTCCCCACCTCTTGACGATGACTCTGCTTCCCTGCGCTCCATCCAGAGACGCTCGCTATCAGTCAGGCTCGGACCTTAGAAACACGCACGTCGGTTCAACAGCCTCTTACCAGGTAAATAAACATCATTCAATTCTTTATCCCTTGTCAATTAATAATTAAATATGCCAAGAGGGTTGGAGGGGGCAATTTACTTTCTTATTTACTCTTCTATTCTCTTCGAGAAAATATATACCATGGGAAAGTATTTAAAGTTAGAATAAAAAGATAGTGTATCCTACTTAGCTAATACTTATTTAATAAGGGATGAATTTTAAGGTTCTTTCAAAATTACGATATGAAAAAATTTATCTATCAAATATTTAAAAATTTCTTCTTACAAATTGTCTTTCTATCTAGGAACATTCTGATGTAGAAAATATTTCTAATTATAATTAAAAAAATGATTTACTTTCTATATTAGTCTTATAGGAATGAATGGGAGTGAATTTTTTTATTCATTTTCTTTTTACTTTATCTTACCTATCATTGGCGTAGCCAGAAATTTTTGATGGGGGGATCAAGAAATTTTTTTCAAAAATTTAAGATTATTTTAGGGTAATTATAAATCATTTTGGTTTGTTTTTTTAGCTAGAGTAAATTATTATATTTTACTTTCTCTTACCCTATGTGAAATATAATTTGTATTAAATATCTAGTCATGGGTTGGGTCCCATGGGGGGGGGGGGTTCGAACCCCCAACCCCCCCCCCTGGCTACGCCTATGTTACCTATATATGTTATTATATATAGTGAGAAAGTATTGGATTCATGTCAAAAATTCCATGTTGAGATATTGGATATACACGTTTTGAAGTCCCCTGAATCCAAAAAAGTAGTTTTCGCAACATGGTCTACCGCAGTGGATCCCAACCTTTTTTGATGTGAGGCCCACTTTTTCCGTAAAAAAAATGCTGAGGCCCAGTGTATATCGAGGTTCTAATTAGTAAAGTGCCTAACTCATTTTTGTTTATTTTTCAGGAGAGCCAAAAAACATTTCATTGTCATTGTTAGAGCCACTGTTAAACACTTTTCGAACTGAAAAATTTGAATTACGCTCTTACCCAGTTCAGGGCATAAGGAGAATGATATTTTTCAACAGAAAATACAAAAAAATGATTTTCGAAAAAAGTGGAGTTAGGCATTTCTACTGAGATAGTCGTTATATATAATTTTATATAAATGATATATAATTTGTATCTTTTCTTAGACGTCCACAGCCCAGTTCCAATCAGCCCGCGGCCCACGCGTTGGGAACCGCTGGTCTACCTAATCTGTCTTGTCTGTGTTCAACTTAAAGCATGAATGAATTGAGCTATGAGGCTGAAATTTTATATTTAAGTTAGGCACAAGAGCAGATCCAGAGGTGTTTCTCGGGGGGGGGGGGGGTAATCTGGTGTGACTGGACTCACAACACACAATTTTTTCTTAATTTCGGTAATTTAAAGGCGCATTCTGTACTTGTTTGCCAGAATATAAATTCAAATCAAATTTTTAAGTATTAATTTTAAAAATTTTACATTAAAAAAAGTATTCTTTTCAAATCTCAGGGGGGGGGGTAATTACCCCTTTACCCCCCCCCCCTTGTATCCGCCCTTGGTTAGGCACCCCCTGAAGTGTGAAAATAAGCTTTTAAACAAAATCGGCCAAAAAGTATTAGTACTTATATATCTTAAATATTATTGATATATTAGGGTTGATCAAATGAAAAGGTATGAAACGACACTGTGGGTACAAATGTAGACTTTATTCAAAATATACACCATAGGCCTGAGCACAACGATCCCACTGATGAACAAGACGCAGGATTCCTTATTCCCATAATTGGTGTGGCCGTGACGAGACCCAGTCCTTCACAGCATCCATGAGAACGCCGTCCGAGTTGAAGCGCTTCCCTTTTAGATGTTTCTTCAGTGGACCAAACACATGGAAATCGCAGGGCGACATTTCCGGCATGTAGGGCTGATGGTCCCACTTGAACTTGGCCAGTTCCATGTGTGTGACTCTGGAGACATGTGGACGCGCGTTATCATGGAGCAGAATCACACCCCCCCCGTCAGCAGCGTAAACGGTCACCATCCGGCGATGAATAGCTGCCGTTTTCTCACCTTCCACTGTCAGAAATCGGATAACACTTCGCTGCTCCTCAATCGTCGAATTTTGCAAAGCGAACGCCATCCTGTCCTCATACTGAATGAAGCATCATTTGGACGCCGCTTTTGAAAGAGCCACTGCTCTCTCCTGCGAATGCGGGCGCCCACCAAGGGCGGATCAAGGGGTAAATGGGGTAATTACCCCCCTCCCCCCGAGATTCGAAAAAATACCTTTTTTCGCAAAAAAATGTATTTTTGATGTAAAATCTTTAAAATTAATACTTAAAAATTTGATGTGTATTTATATTCTGGCAAACAAGTACAGAATGCGCTTTTAAATTACCGAAATTAAAAAAAATAGTGTGCTGTGCGACGAGTCACACCAGATTACCCCCCCCCCCCGAGAAACACCTCTGGATCCGCCCTTGGCGCCCACGGATGCTCCAATCGAAGTCAGAGACTCCAATAGATGAAGAGATGTCTAGCTATGTTGACCAATTGCGAAATTTGCAAATATTTAACTGTTACGTTTTTACGTCGTTTCGTACCTTTTCATTTGATCAACCCTAATATATAATTTCTAATTTATTAATTAATTAAAATTGAGGTCTTCTCAATTAGTCCATCTGGATTGCACCTGGTCGAGGGAGAAATTTGTGGCGCCGAACTTGGGTCCATTTCTTCTGATGACTAAATTTGCTTTCCAACTGAGTTCATAAATGAACTTCATATATCCGAATGTCGTGCTGTGGTCCAGTGGTAGGGCACTCTGAGCACAAATCGGAGGATCCGTGGTTCGACTCCCGGCGGCACACCCTTATTTTTTTCGGATATATGAATTAATAAATATTTAATAGTACTAGTACTTTACTAATGTACTTTTTCAGTTTTTTCCCATTTTCTCAAAATTCGCTCTAACGAT
Organism: Euborellia annulipes; assembly: GCA_023213315.1. NCBI lineage: Eukaryota > Metazoa > Arthropoda > Insecta > Dermaptera > Anisolabididae > Euborellia > Euborellia annulipes. The sequence continues at coordinate 65,692 of JAKCPI010008951.1, forward strand.
TTTGATTAAAATTTAAAAATGAATTATTTTTTAGAAAAATTTGGGGTTCAAGGATATAGGGTATTTTAAAAATATTTTTGTGAATGTAGGAGAGGGATATATAAAGATGAGCACCCCCCCCCAAAAAAAAAAAAAAAAAAAAAAATTCAATATAAGGCCCATTCAAGATATTTTCAAATTTTTTCTTTTGGCCTTAATCAATTTGGGCACCGATTCGATTAAATACTATTCACTTCCAGTTTAATCAAATAAATAATAGACAAGTCCCTAAAGGGATTCTATGTTTAGATTTTAAATTATGAATGTTTTTTTCTATGAGACGTTAAAAACATAAAAGATATTTTCAACCGATTCGATTAAATGCCATTGACTTCTAGATTAATTAAAGAAATAATATTTTCAATTTTTAATTAATCTAGAATTGAATGGCATTTAATCGAATCGGTGCCCAAATTGATTAAGGCCAAAAGAAAAAATTTGAAAATATCTTGAATGGGCCTTATATTGAATTTTTTTTTTTGGGGGGGGTGCTCATCTTTATATATCCCTCTCCTACATTCACAAAAAATATTTTTAAAATACCCTATATCCCTGAACCCCAAATTTTTCTGTTTTTCCCTGAGGGCCCCGGGGCCTCATTAAATTTTTTTTTTTTTTTTTTAAATCTAATTTTTTCCGTTTTTCCTGAGGGCCCCGGGGCCTCTCAGAGAGAAATTTTCATTAATTTTTTTTTTTATAAATATATGGGGGCCTATGCCGGCTCGGGACCTGGGGCGGACCGCCCCCTCCGCCCCCCCCCTCGGTACGCCACTGCATGACGGTGCTCATAAATTCTTCCAAGACTGTCCGAGATTCTAGAAAATTGAAGAAAAATAATAATAAAAATAGTTAGATGTGATGAAAATCGAGAAAATTCCATTTATCCTGAAAAAATTAGAAATTAGTTGTGTATTCAACTACTGAAGAATTTGAAGCGTCAAGTAAAAGCTTAGGGGGGCTTGGGCGTATCTAGGGGGGTGCCGGGGAGGGCCTGACCCCCCCCAGAAAGCTCCTTGCCCCAAGAAAAATTGAAGCGGGGCCATGGGACCGGCTATCCTCCGGTGGGGCTGGAAAGCCCCATATTTTCTCAATTTTATCAGATTGATACACACAGCGCTGTTTACAAAACTCAGGTGGCCAAGTTTGGAACTAACGCTATAAAGGCATTGCACTCGCTATGACCTTGACCTTGATCTTGAACGGCTTCGACAGCTGATTTGTAGTTTAGAAAAAAAATCTGGTGTGACTGGTCGCACAGCACACAATTTTCTATTATCTTCGGTATTCGAAGACTGTGTTCTGTGCTTATCACACACGATTTTTTGTGTAAAAATATATATTTAGTTTCCGACAGTGGGGTACACTTGAATTCAAGATGTAAAATTTATAAACATGAGAAAATATATTTTGTTACTAAGGATACCATTTCTTCTATCTTTTCTATGAAGTACAAGTGTGCTTCACACAATTTTGAGAGCAAAATGAGAGAGCTGAATTTTATTTTTTGTCTCGTCTAAAAGAAAAAAAATGATAATTTTTTTTTTGTTTGATTATTTGTGTGGGTCGGATATTTTGCTTTGCTTTAAATAGGGAATTAATATAATTTAAATTAGGATTTTTACTTCTATTCATTCAGATAATCGATTATTAAAAAAATTATTATAAAATTGATTGGCTATTATAAACTGTTTTTGGGGGAAAACATGTACGACTATGGGTTTGTCTGGTAAGGTCCTCGGGCAGCACAGGGCAGTCCGTGGGCACCCCAGAGCAGCCCGAGGGCTACCTTGGTTTGCACACAGCGAGGGCGTGGGAAGGTGTAGATCTGGCAAAGTGTGATTATTTATATTTCATCTCAAATATTTTCATTTTAAGGTCAGTAATGTAATCAAATATTTATTTAATTGATTCACGACTATTATTTTAAATAAATTCATTAAATAAAACAATACTAATATTATAAACTTGTGTTCTAACAAGTTAACCTTTAATTGTCAAATTTTATTCTCATTTTTTTAATACTTCAACCTTTTTTAATAATTTAATATTCATTTTCTATTTAAATTCGTCATGCAAATTATATAAATTAAATAGATCATTCGTTTTATTAATTGATTCACAGCTCTTCAATTATTTTTATAAATCATTTTTGAATTTTTTCAAAAGTCATTCAGGCAGAATATGTCAATTTTATTTAATATATCTTCCTAACCTTTCTATTTTAAAATTAATTTTAATCCCCTCGATCTTTTAAATAATTTTATTTATTTTAATGATATTAATTTTTAATTTCAGATGTGATTTGGGTCAAACAACTCTTCAACAGATATGATACAACATCCATCAATCATTATATATATATATATATATATATGACTAATGAAACGAAATGGCCAAAATTGAAATGCAATTATCGACTGTATTTAAAAAAGAGAAAGCTCTTTCAAGACATAGTGTTTCGAAGAAAATGCAGAGTGAATGAATGTTATTAAATAAGGTAAACATTATTAATATTGATTGACATTCATAAAAAAAAAAATGAAATAAAAAAAGAGATCAATTTTGTAATTTAAAATTAACTCGGTGTTGTAGGGACAAATTCTTAAAAAAAAAAAAAAATTCTAGATCAAATATAATAAAGTTTAAGGGACTATTTGGATTAACAAATCTGAAAAAATTTAAATCAACTCTATTTTATTTATCAAATCCCGTTTTAATGAAAATATTTTAAGTAAAACATTTTTTTAAATGACAATAGGAATTTATATTTCTCTACTTCATTTAATATAAATAATAAGAATTCTCTTTCAATTGATAATTAGATTGTTTCTTTTTATAGACCGAAACTCCCCAATTCTCTCGGCATCACTTATTAATGTTTCTTTTTATTTTCAGAAATGCTTCCAAGATGCAACTTAACGTTCTCAATCCTGGTTAATTCACCTTCATTTCATCTTGTTTCTTTGTGAGTTTATTATTTATTTTATTCGCTCTATTTTTTCACTAATACTAATTATTATTAGAAAGATAATTAGAAACTGTTGGGAGTAGATAGCAAGATGGTGCAAAGGTTTAAATTTCTCTTTAAATTTTATTTTATTCTTAAGCATAAAAAAATATAAATGTTTTATTTTCTTCTGAGCCTCTTACTCAAATATCTCTTTTTCTTATTAGTCTAGGAGAGAAGTTTGAATCTAATTAAAAAATACCAAATCAACTAAATTTATTTTTTGTGTGGACTTTTTTTCTACTAATCTATATGGTTTATATATATCTACACTATACTAACTTTATATATGAGTTTCTTCACAAAATTTTTTTAATTCTAAATCTCTTCTCAAAAGTAAGAATCATGATAATGAGGAGTGAATAGGGTGGAAAAAACAATATGATCCACATTAAAACAGATAATTTAATCTCACTTTTTTTATTTTTATTTGAATTATTTTAGCTCATCAATTATTTTTATAAATCATTTTTGAATTTTTTCAAATGTCATTCAAGCCGAATTAGTCAATTTCATTGAATCTTTTCCCAACCTTTCAATTTTTAAATTAATTTTAATCACACGATCTTTTAAATAATTTTATTTATTTTAATAATATTTATTTTTAATTTCAGATGTGTTTTGGATCAAACGACTCATCAACAGATATGCTTTCACATCCGAGAGAACACAACATCCATCAATCATATAAATATATCTATATATATATGACTAATGAAACGAAATGGCCTAAATTGAAATGCAATTATCGACTGGATTTAAAAAAGGGGAGAGCTATTTCAAGACATTGTATTTGGAAGAAAATGCAGAGTGAATTAATTATATTAAATAAGGTAAACATTATTGATATTGATTGGCATTCATAAAAAAAAATGAAATAAAAAAAGAGATCAATTTTGTTATTTAAAATTAACTCGGTGTTGTAAGGACAAATTCTTTAAGAAAAATATTTCTAAATCAAAAATATTAATATCCTCAAATAAATAATTTGGATTACTTTAAAGAACATAATAAAGTTTAAGGGGGTCCTTACCTTAGGCTATTTGGATCAACAAATCTGAAAATATTCAAATCAACTCTAATTTATTTATTTTATTTATCAAATCACATTTTAATTATACAGTATGCTATTTTTTTACATGAGTCCCTTCACAAAAATCTTATTTCAATTAATTTTTATAACTATCGTGATTTTGGTGTCCGTTAACAATCTGAAATATTAGTCCCATGTAATTTATGTAATGATGAGAAATGCAGCTTCGGCAAATAAATTGAAACAATTGTTTTTTTTAGGCTATTTCGCTTTTATTTAAGCCTCATCAGACATTGCGATATTGGAGAATATTTTTCATTATATATATGTTACGCTGCTTTTTTTCGTGAAATGGGCAAAACTAAGAAAAAATTATGCCTAATTCGTGAAATCGGCAAAGGGCTTGCCGAATTCACAAAAATGGCACAATTTTTTCCGATTTCATGAAATAAACAATTTCGTCGTTTCGACGTAACATATATATAATGCAAAATCACCTCCAATAAATTTCCAATGACCTAAGGCCTGAAGATGCTTAAATAAAAGCTTAAAAATTAAACATCCTACATTTATTCGTAAACAAATACAATTGTTTCAATTTATTTGCCAACACTTATTCTTCATTATTACCTTAAATGACTAGATTAAAACAAATTTCATTTTCACATTTCTGGATTCAAATTAAAGATAATGAAAATTTAAAGATTAATTTATTTTTAATTTTAGGTGTGATTTCGACCGTTCAACTTCTCGACTGAAATGCTTGGACAACATTCATCGATTATATAAATAATGTATTTAAGAAGGAGAGAAAATAATACATCACGTGTTATGGACAAAGAACTTATTCTAAGCTCCGGATGGACTCAATCTTTTCCAAAAAAGAAAAACAGAAACTTGAGCGGTTTTAAGCCCGAAAGCTTCAAAGAAAAGGCAGAGTGATTAAATATCCTTAATTAAGGTGAGCTTTGATAAATTCAAATTTATTTATTTTTTTAATTTAAATATATTTATTTCATTTTTGTTTGATAACACTAGTCGACAAAAATGAACTTTTTTTCTTTCACAAGAATGAAGATATGAAATTCTAGAAGTATTTTTCACCCTGAATTCAGATATGTAGTTAGAATTTTTCCATCAGGCACAGTTTTAGAGATAAAGAGCAAAATAGATTTTGGTCGAAAATGGGCTCTAAAACGGCTTTTATTTAGAATGTTCAAATTATTTTTAACGCCGCACCCCGTCAAATTATGCAGATAGTTAGAATACATATAAATTTTAAGTTTCATTCCAATCGGAGGTCATTTAGACGTGCTGCAAACGGCTTAAAGTTTCAAAAAATCGAAATTTTCAAGATTTTTTTTGCTTTGGTCACCCCTAATACAATTTTAGATACCCCTGAATGCAAAACACATATATGTACGATATTCTATAGTTCTTTGGCTTTCTAAAAATCATTCATTCATAAAAATCTGCTAATTATTAACGAAATTATGAACAAAAACGTGAGCAAAGAAAAAACACAAGTACATTCACTGGACGAAAAAAATGGACCTCTTGTTCTTTTAGAAGTATAAAGAAAGATATGAGATTCAAAAAATATTTTTTTTAATAATATATAATAAAGTTAGTGCCCGTGACTCGATGCTCAGAGAGGATACATTAGCTTCTCGTGGATAGGGTTCGCTTTTTAATTCAATTGAAGTCCATTTTTTTCGACCAGTGAGTGTACTTGTGTTTTTTCTTTGCTCACGTTTTTGTTCATAATTTCGTTAATAATTAGCAGATTTTTATGAATGAATGATTTTTAGAAAGCCAAAGAACTATAGATTATCGTACATATATGTGTTTTGCATTCAGGGATCTCTAAAATTGTATTAGAGGTGACCAAAGCAAAAAAATCTTGAAAATTTCGATTTTTTGAAACTTTAAGCCGTTTGCAGCACGTCTAAATGACCTCCGATTGGAATGAAACTTAAAATTTATATGTATTCTAACTATCTGCATAATTTGAAGGGGTGCGGCGTTAAAAATAATTTGAACATTCTAAATAAAAGCCGTTTTAGAGCCCATTTTCGACCAAAATCTATTTTGCTCTATATCTCTAAAACTGTGCCTGATGGAAAAATTCTAACTACATATCTGAATTCAGGGTGAGAAAATGCACTAGGTTCACTAATCAGATATCTTGTGAAAAAAACCTTGTCGACTAGTGTAATTATAAATATTTTTTCCCTTTTTATTTTCAGAATTCCTTCCAAAATGCTTCTTGTCGATAGCCCTGGCCAACATGCGTTGGCATTTGGTGATTTAATTATTTGATCCCTTAATTTTTATAATATTAATAATTAGTAAATAATTTTTAACGGTCATGTGGTTACAGCATCAAGGCATGACAAAATTTGACTTCCAATTTTATTTTATCAGCTTTATCTGCTTTTTGTTTTTAGAATTTCTTCCAATTTTTAAAAAGAGTGAAAAGGGAATCCCCGAAAACTACAGAGGCATTAACTTACTCAATACTCATCTAAAACTTACCAAGATCATTATAACAATCAAACTCACCGATATGATTAATCTTGAAGATGCGCAGCAGATGTATTATTCTGCTTTAATGACATAGAAAAAGCTTTCGATAAGATCCGGATGAAGCATGTCCTGAAAATCCTCGAAACCCACGGCATATCTGCGGGCCTAATTAGACTAATTCAGGAGATATACACGAGGAACTTCGCAAGGATTAGAGTAGCAGCAACTATCGCCCAATCGCAATAACCTCCATGCTATCCAAAATTATGGAAAAAGCCCTCAATATTCAAATTTTAAATCATCTGGAACATTGCGGAATGTTGAATGATAGGCAATATGGTTTCAGGCATGCTCGTTCGACTGGGGATATTTTGAGCTTTGTCACACACCTCTGGAACAAAGCCATGGAAATGAAAGGGGAAACTATTGCAGTTGCTCTTGACATTGATCTTAGTCGTTTGGAGGAATGGGGAAACCTCAATCAAGTATAATTCAATTCGCAAAAAACTCAATGTTGTCTAATTTCTAGACAAAAAAATAGGATTTGCCTTCCCCTTATTTACAGCAATAATAGTCTCGAGTTCAAAGATTCATTTTCTGTTCTGGGAGTGACAATTACATCTGATCTCGCCTGGAGCAACCACATCTCTTCTATGGTTAAATCTACCGCAAGGATACGGAGTGGTCGAACAAAAGTCCGCATCTATAAGAGCGTGGGGCGGCCTATACTGATATACGCGACCGAAACAAGAACTGACACCACTAAACGTCAGATATGATTGAAATCTGCGAAATGAGAACATCAAGAAGTCGTGGGTAAGAGGAGGATGGATAGAAATAAGAATGCTAGTTCAGGGGTCCAAAGGAGGAGGACAGAGCGGAGTGCACACGTATTAAGAATGAATGAAGACCTTGAGGAAAATACAGAACAACGCCCCTATAGGAAAGAGAAGCCGTGCTCGACCAAGAAAGAGGTGGAAGGAGTAAACAGGTCCTAGACCAAATAAGAAGAAGAATTTCTTCCAAGATGCTTCGTTCCAGACCTTAATCCAGATGAACTCAACGACATCGCGCGTTGCCATTTGGTGAGTTGATTATTTATTTTTCTCAAAATACTATCAAGGGTATTAGAAAAAATTCAATTTTTTTAAATTTTTTAATTCTAACTTTATCTAATTTACTTTAATACATCTTAATATTAAAAGAGATTTTTAATTATTAGGGGCTCGATTTCATTGGTTTTAGGATTTTAATTCAATAATATTTTTGGGCGAAATTAGATTTGAAAATTTTTATTTGTAAAATATCTTGAAATTGGCCAAGATCTTCTTACTTTATGCGCAAAATAGGAATTTACTTCGATGTGTTTTGCCTCCAGATGTTATTGGACGTTTATAACAAAGAAAATCCTAAAACCATTGAAATCGATGACCTAAAAAATCTATTTAAATCAATTCTATAAAATTATTTAAAAAAATACTTTTCTATAATATTATTCCTTCTAATTTTTTATTCCATTTATTTATGTATAATTATAATTGGAAATATAGTTAGTGGGATGGTCCAAAATAGGCTAGGCTCCCCTCTTATCTCATTTTGCAATACAATTATGAGAAATTGTTAAGTCTTGGCTAATTTTAATAGGGCAAGGGTTTCTCTCTTTAATTATTTTAAGGCAAAGAGATGTTTAATTTAAAAAAAAAATGATCAATTTTATTTTCAATCATAAAAACTTAGTTGAATAAATTTTCATTTTTTTTTTTTTTTAATTAAAACATCTCTTTGAAATATTCTAAAAAGTAGAATCTGAAAAATAGAAATGTTAAAGTGTTGTGATAATTAATTTGATCTTATTTATTTAATGCATTGGAAAGAGAATTTACTTTTTAAATAATAAATTTTAATATCAGAAATTACAGGTGATGTAAATACGTATCTAAAATATTTTTTTTTACATCATAAGGCTTTATAATAAATATTTGGATAAAAAAAATTTAATCAGCGATAGAAATTTAGAAAATCTTTTTTGCTCTTGTGCGATTCACAAGGACATAACTGCTTTACAAAATTACGGAAAATATTAATTATATTTATTGAATATAAGTTTATATTTGCATAATGACTAATATCTTTAATTAATTAAAATTATTTTTCAAAAAAATTACAATAAATATTTGATTAAAAAAAAAAATATTTTAAACATTTTATGCCTTTCTGTAATTTCTAATATTAAAACTTAATTTTTTTTACTAAATTCTCCCAAATTACTTGCTTTTTTAAATAATCTAATTTATTTTAATAAGGGAAGGAATTTTGAGTTAAGGGTCATTCCACGTCAGTTCAACCAGGCCATTTCACCCATAATCTCAGATTTTTATGAAACTTGGTATGTTTGTTCTATATATATAGATAAGTAACAGCACCAAATTTCAATTTTTTATCTCACTTAGTTTTCGAGTTATGGCACTTTAAAGTTTTGATTTTTTCACCTTCCGCGGCTTGAATAATGCCAAACAAAATGAGACATGGAAGAGAAAATAATTTCTCATTTGCTTATTTGACACCCAATCTTGATGAAATTTTTTTGGTAGATCCTTTAAACAATAAGGAATTAGAAAAAAAATATATCACGAATCTAAGTTAATCCTAAAATATAAAAAAAAATTCATATTGTTGATTTTTTTTTAGTTGTGAAAACGCAAACATGCTTTAGCGCTAAAGCCAATATCTCCAAAAGGGAATGAGATATTCAAGAAATTTTTTTTTCTAAATAATCTGCATGAAATGGGCTTTAATTTAGTAAAATAAAAATTTTGTGTATTTTGTTCCCTCTATTTCTAAAGTCCATTGAAAGTTTCAATATATAGTTTTACATGTTAAAAAGGTTCCAAGGCCAAAATGAAAATATACATTTTAAAGAGCATGTAAAAAATAATTGATTTATTAATTTTAATAAAAATCGTTGCAGCATATTTTGAGAAAATTGGAAAAAACTGAAAAAGTACATCAGTAAAGAACTAGTACTTTTTGGCCGATTTTGTTCATAAGCTTATTTTGAGTGTCGGGGAGGGTACCTAACTTAAATATAAAATTTCAACCTCCTAGCTCAATCCTTTCATGATTTCAAATGGACACTGTGTGTGTGTCTGCTTAAAACTGAACACAGACGAAAACACAATCAATTCAATTGAAAGCATGAAAGGATGGAGCTAGGAGGTTGAAATTTTATATTTAAGTTAGGTACCCTCCCGGACACTCAAAATAAGCTTTTGAACAAAATCGGCCAAAAAGTACTAGTACTTTACTGATGTACTTTTTCAGTTTTTTCCAATTTTCTCAAAATTTCCTGCATCGATTTTTATTAAAATTCATAAATCAATTATTGTTTAGATGCTCATTAAAATGTATATTTTCATTTTGCCCTTGGAACCTTTTTTAACATGTAAAACTATATATTGAAACCTTCAATGGACTTTAGAAATAGAGGGAACAAAATACACAAAATTTTTATTTTACTAAATTAAAGCCCATTTCATGCAGATTATTTAGAAAAAAAAAATTTCTTGAATATCTCATTCCCTTTTGGAGATATTGGCTTTAGCGCTAAACCATGTTTGCGTTTTCACAACTAAAAAAAAATCAACAATATGAATTTTTTTTTATATTTTAGGATTAACTTAGATTCGTGATATATTTTTTTTCTAATTCCTTATTGTTTAAAGGATCTACCAAAAAAATTTCATCAAGATTGGGTGTCAAATAAGCAAATGAGAAATTATTTTCTCTTCCATGTCTCATTTTGTTTGGCATTAGCCAAGCCGCGGAAGGTGAAAAAATCAAAACTTTAAAGTGCTATAACTCGAAAACTAAGTGAGATAAAAAATTGAAATTTGGTGCTGTTACTTATCTATATATATAGAACAAACATGCCAAGTTTCATAAAAATCTGAGATTATGGGTGAAAATTTTTGATTTTTTTGGTTGATTTGACGTGGAATGACCCTTAAGTAAAACATTCACATAAAAAATAATCTTTATTAATTATCTAAATACATGATAGAATAGGACAGGGTGACAAATAATGTGCATATCTTTTATTTAATATATATAAAATGACTAAAAAAATAATTTTCCTTTGTTTCAGATTCTCCGTCTAAGCCGGTCAATACATCGCAGGTCATCTGAAAATAATAAAACAAGCACATGAGTTGTCAGATAAAAATCTACTCTATATTGTAAGTAAAGAAAAAGAAAATACTAATTTGCATTTGTTATTAGTACTAGATAAAGAATTAAAGGACTTTTATCTATTTTATTTTATAAATGTCATAGGCTCTTATTATACTATTAAGTATAGAATTTTTGATAATACACACAGTATAATAATTTTAATATTAAGATTGCATGTCTAACTATTTTGTATTTAAAAAAAAAAAAAACTTGATTCGATGTATCAACCCTCACTCAATCCCTAGCTAGATAATAAAATATACTATTTTTCTTTTTAAAGGTTTCATCGAGCTGACAAAATAAGGAGAGAATGGAAAAGTAAGGTAACATAATGATATATTATTAGAAGGCTGTTTATTGATCTCAAGTTTCGTTTCATATTAATGGGTGAATATTAATTGAATTGAAATTTTTTTTATTAGTAGCCTAATTTAAATATATTTAAAGTAATAAATATATAATATTCTTCTTTAATAAAAAACTAATCTTGAGATTATTAATATTCTTTAATAAAATAGTCTACTAATAATATATAATAATAATAGTAAATATTTAAATTAGGATAAATTAATATTCTCATATTAAAATAATTAAAATTATTAATATTCTTGAATATAATATTTATCTACTAGTGATAGGAAATAGAAAGGAAATTAAAGTCATACAAATATATTAATAGTCTTTATTAATAAATCATTATAATAATCTTCAATGAGGCGAGACGATGTGATCAGTTTGCTGTCCACCACCATCCCCGACCGCCAACCCAAGCGCGCAATGACTTATATAGCCTCCAGTCCCCACTCTTTGGCCCCTGGCGCATGCGCAGAGAGCAGGAGTCGACAGAGGCGACGGCGGCGGCCGCCCGCCCCCTCCATGCCTGCATGCAGGCATGGAAGGAGGCAACGAAGCGGGTTGCCGGCTCTCTGCGCGCCAGGGGCGCTAAAGAGAATATATTTAATAATTAATATTTATTAAATATATAAAGTCTTTAGCATTTATTCTGGTTTAAATTCCCTTGGATAAACCAAGGCAATGAGACTTGGATGTTCTTGGTCAGGCCTAGGCCCTAAGCCTCCCCCACCACGACAAGGTGACATCCTCGGGGAGGAAATAAATAAATGACAATTCATTTTAATGAATAATCATTTTTTACTTGATATTAATTATACTTACGAATTTTGTTTGAATTATTTTTCTAAAATAAAATTTTTATTAAAGAAATTATATTTTTTTCTGTATAATTTCCAAGATTTATATTATCTAAATAAAATATCTATAGTATTATTCTTCATTTTAATTGAAAGGCTTTTTGGTTAATTCAATTTTAATAAAATGTTTATGCAATTACTTACTTATAATAAATATGTTGACGAGTTGGTTTGGATAGAGCGATTTAAAGGCATTTCAATAAATTCATCTTGGCCTGATCTCGAACCTTTCTGTAAATAAATGATACAAAAAATATTAGTTAAAATTTAGTATTTAAATTCCTTAATTAAAATACAAAATAAGAAAAGAAAGTAAAAATTAATTGTAACTAGTATAAAAAAAAATCTAATGTGAAATAAAATTTAATAAAGATTAAAAAGTGATTTTTTTATTACACCTTTTCTCTGTACGTTCCTTCTGTAAATCTAAAAAATTACTAAAATTAGCATAAGCAAATTAAAAGATAAATAAGGATAGCGAATGGCAGTCAATAAAATAATTTCCAATTAGCATAAGGAGGCTAAAAAAAATTATTCCCAATTAAAAAAAAAATCTTTGTAAAAAAAAACTTGGGGGGAAAAATATATTCGAAAAAAATGATAATAAATTAGATACCCATCTTTGTTTATAAAAATCTAACTTTAAATTTCAATTTAATACGAATTACAAATTAAATTCCACTTTAAAATGAATGGACTACCAGAGGAATATAAAAAAAATTATTATTAATATATAGATATATATATATAGATACATCTCTTCTGTGGTTAAATCTACCGCAAGGAAATTGGGTTTCCTATTCAAAACGAAGCGTTACTTTTCCTCCCAACAACTCCTAACCCTCTATAAAGCCCAAATTCGGCCGTGTCTTGAATATTGTTCCCACCTTTGGCGAGGGGCGTCGAAAGACGCCTCTCCTCCTTGGAAGCCATACAGAGGCGTGCAATTAGACTGATAGGTGATTCTACCCTTACTGCATCCCTACAGTCACTAGATCATAGAAGAAGAGTATCTTCACTATCTCTCTTCTACAGGTATTACCATGGCCAATGCTCTGCCGAATTAAAATCAATTATCCCACCCAATGCAACATATTCACGGAACACAAGAGAGGCATCTTCCCAGCATCCCTATGCTGTTCAGATCACGACTAACAGAACAAAACAATTTCATTCTTCCTTTGTCCCCATGACCTCCCGTGATTGGAACAAGCTCCCTGCGTCTATCTTCCCCAAAACCTACAATCTTCAGACTTTCAAGTCTAACCTCAACAGGCATCTTCTCAGTTCCCGCAGTTGAGTTTCCCCTTTATGCTTCTCCTTTTGTTTTTATTTTCTTCCTGGCTGCATGTGACTATTGGTCATTATAGGTCTTCGGACCTTATGCACCAATTCAAAAAAAAAAAAAGAAAGCACTGAAATAAGTTTATAAGAATTTTAATAGATTTAGGGACTTGAATCTTTGAAAGATACTTTTAGTTTAAAAAGTCCCTAATATTCCTATAGACTTTATTTATTTATTTTCACTTATTTGGAGGAAAAAGACGATTACCGGTGAGTTTATTTAAACTATTGAGAATGAATATTTTTACACTTTACTATTAATAATGAATTAGTGAATTCAAATTAATATTCTAATTTGCTTTTATTCACTTCGAGACTCCAAAGGAAAAAATGCAAAATTGCTAATTCCTGAGTGACTTTAGTTTTAGTTTTTTTTAATAATGCTCTATGATAATAAATTTTCAGTAAGGAGGTAAGATTTTAAAATAAAGTCTTTATGCCGGATATTTGTTTTATAAATAAAAATAAACATGCATTCATTTTATAATGAATATATGTAAATTTTTTAATTTCATAGGCTGATTTAATGAATCTATGCCATAACAATATACAAGAAAGCATAGAAATAGATATAGAGAAAATGAAATTTTCTCACTTACCATGATGAGAATTCCTGCGATGTCTTCTCTGCATCTTAATTTTTTAAACGATAAATTACATACAAGTATATCTGTGAGCTTCAACCAAGTTCGGAGAGACGATGATCGACATCTAAAAATAAAAGTAAAAATTATTTAATAACATATCAGTTCCACACAAAATAAAAAGTAAAAATAAACCTTAAAGAGTAAGAAAGAAATGAAATTATATTTTGATGTTTTGTTTTAAGCCTAAACCCCTTTCTTAATGAACCAACGAAATATTAAAATGCAACCGGAATTTTAAATCATAATTTCAAATGAAAATGAAAGCTAGAAGATTAGGATGAATCCTTATTCCCGAATAGAAGTATAGATTAATGTCGATGTAACGAAATAATATATTATATACCATGGTAAATAAATGAAATTTTGTATTTATTTATATTTGACATTGCTTTGGAAAACGAGGTCCAAATTTAAGCGAAAAATTTTATATATATACACGATAAGCGAGAAATTTCACATACCCACGGAAACCGATCGGAATTAAATTTTTTTTGAAGACATATAAAACACTTTGATGTTTATGTACAAAAGTTGCCGTCGATATGCCACCTTTTAAGAAAGTTATGGTAAAAAAATTGAAAATTGACTGTTTATAAGTGTTAAGGTGATTTAGTTCCACTTTAAAAATTTATTTATTTATTTATTTATCAACAATAAGATTTTCGCAATTCTAATATTTAAAAGTCATTCCGTCACTCTTAATCAATAAGTGAATTCACTTCGGAAGAGAATTTTGACTAGCTTAATAAGCTAATCCAGCGTGATTCGATTCCAGGGCTCTTGAATAGCGATTTTCCGCTGGTCGACTTGTCTGTCTGTCTTCTGGTGAGTACGGAGGCCATTCCACAAAAGGGATATTATGATTTGAAAGCCACTTCTTTGGGCTTGCGGACGCGTGAACGTATGCATTGTCCTGAATTAAAGTTAAATTAGCAGCAGTTGTTAAAAAAAAAAAAAAAACTTTCTCTTTATTCTCGGCCAATCGGCCCTGCCTAAATAAAGTTTTAAAATGGAACTAAATACTCTTTAACACTTTTGAACAGTCATTTTTCAATTTTTTTACTATTACTTTCTTAAAATGTGACATATCGACAGGAACTTTTGAACATAACATCAAAGCGTTTTATATATCTGCAAAAAAAATTTTATTCTAAACGGTACAGTAATAAGGAAGTTATGATTAAAAAAACCAAGCGGAACTAAATCATCGTAACGCACTGTATATTAATACTTAGTGAATGTTACTTAATAAATTTAAACGTTTATATGAACAAAAAAGTTTTTACCTGTGATTTCAATGGCAATTCCTTAATGAAGTTGACATTCTCCTTTTCGTGATTCTCCTCCTGGAAATAACATTTCAAATTAAGATTTAAATCACATATAATATTTAATTTTAATTTAAAAAAAAAATTTCGATTCTTACTTTGGCTTAATTTCTTGGGTCTAGAGGCATCTAATCGACAATGAATTGGATAATCCATGATGATGATGATGATTCTCTGCGTTTGAATCGACATTTCTGTTCCTTTATTTCTTCCTATAGATTTGATGAATTTATTTTTAACATCTTTCAATTTCTAACTTCTATACATGTGTCACATAATAGATAATTCCTTGTTCCTTCTCCTTTATTAATAGTATTTCCTGATGTATACTGTATCTAAAAAATAAAAATTAAATGAGACATTCAATTTTATTAGCGACATAAATAATAAGTAAAATTTTGATTCTCTTCTTTGCTAAAAAAAGAATTAGATTTAAAATAGCGATGAGTGTTATCTATAAATTTAAAAAAATCATTATTGATTAATATTGAAGAAAATTCAAATAATTACAAGAGGATTTAATATATATATATATATATTATGTGGAATATATAAAGCAAATGATTTTAATGACAAAAATATAGGGAGATATAGAAAGTAAAACTTCAAACTATCCACCAATAAGGAGGGATATTAAAATAATTTTTAATTTAAAAAAATAATTGAATAACAAAAGTAAATTTGATTACGAAAAAATAATTCGATAAGAATTGAATACTTTTTACAAAAATAATCAAACTCTAGTGTAGATAAACGTTTAGTTAATAATAAATTTTTGATCCTTACCTTTTTTCATCCCTTGGCTCTTTTTAGAATTGTGGAGGTTTTCCAAGACACCCAGTTGATTGAAGAATTTAAAATGTGTGAGTCGACATTTGCTTCCACTGATCCATTTACTTCTATTTAAAAAGAGGAATTAATTTTCATTTTTCTTCTTTCAATGTCTATCGTTTAAACACGTATTACATATCGAATAAAGCAAAATACGATGCAATCTTCTTGACTTTTTAATTCCCAGGATCATTTCTCGATGCAGAGGCAGAAGGTAGCTAAAAAATGAAAATAATAAAATTAAACATTCACAATATTAGTTTGAAAGAATAAAAAGGTGAATATTAAAATATAAGTAATAATAATTAAATTAAATTTAAATGAAATAATTGAATAAAAAAGTAAATTTGATTATGAAAAATCATTAAAATGGAAAGATGAACACATGAACGATCAAAATGTATTATCTAATTAATTTGCACAATTATTAATATTTAAATGAAATTAAAAACACATTTAAATAGATTAAAATATTAAAATAAATGCAAGAAATCGAATAAAAAAATCACAATGGATTGACAGTTCAACTAAAGAAAGAGTTCAAATTCATTAGAATTATATATTTATGAAAAGTTAGTAGCATGTGCATTAATTAATTGAATAAATAACACATTGAGATCATAATTAAGATAAATTGAAGTGAATTAATTATAAAATAAATAATAAAAACCTTTAAAATAAGAGATGTGATGCATGTGTCTGCAAGCAAAGCGAACCAAAACATGTCATGGAGGTTAGTTGGCGCAGACACGTCATCAAAGGCTCTAAGTTGATAGAGAGAAATGGCAATGACTTTCAAATTCAAGTTTTTATTAAAAATTAATTATAATTAGAAAAAATATTCATATCTGGTTTATTAATGAATCCAATAAGAAAATTTGGTCGAACGACAATGGCAGCTGATGCCCAGCAGCCAAGTCTTGCAGCTGATACCCAGCAGCCAAGTCTTGCAGCTGATACCCAGCAGCCATGCCTGCCAGCCCAGCAGCCCAAAACGAGCTGCCTGGCTTATGGCTGGGTAATTAATTACACTGTGCTACAAAATGAAACTTTTTTTCTGGCCCCGAGAAAATTCCTTCAGATTCTTAAGTAAAATGACCTCCTGAATCCAAATATGACCTCCGTTTTCCCCCACCACGTACCGTTTTCGGGGGGGGGGAGCCCCTACTTATTTCCACCCCTTTTCGTTAATTATAGGGCCACGAAAAAAATTTGGAGGGATGAAAAGCAATATTTTAGCCTTAACATTTCTTCAGAAGGTCTAGAGAAGTGAAAAGTTAAAAAACATTAACATTTGGATCCAAGGGGGGGACGTGGGGGAGGATTTTGTCCCTTAAAATGCAAAAAAATCATTAAAAATAATCGATTTTTTCTGATTTTTCACAATTTTTTCACTGATTTTCTACATATTCAGGCGGACAGACCCACCTCACCCTTCCTTAAACATCCCTCAACTAAAAAAAAATATATAGGATAAAGCGGGTGGGTGTGAGCGATTCCGAAGCCCTTGCAAGAAGAATTTTTTTCAAACTTTGACAAGAAATAATTTCTACCCCTTTAGATAAAATATGGCAATATTGAAGGACATAGAAGAATCCGTATATATAACTTTAAATTTGTGGAGATCAGCCCAAAAAAAAGTGATAGCCTCATATTTGCCAATTTGACCAACTGAGCTGTGAATCTTCCATTTTCTTGTAAGCGCTTTGGAATCGCCCACACCCCACCCGCTTTATCCTACATATTTTTTTTTAGTTGAGGGATGTTTAAGGAAGGATGAGATGGGTCTGTCAGCTGGAATATGTAGAAAATCAGTGAAAAAATTGTGAAAAATCAGAAAAAATCGATCATTTTTAATGATTTTTTTGCATTTTAAGGGACAAAATCCCTCCCCCGCATCCCCCCCTTCTATCCAAATGTTAATGTTTTTTAACTTTTCACTTCTCTAGACCTTCTGAAGAAATGTTAAGGCTAAAATATTGCTTTTCATCCCTCCAAATTTTTTTCGTGGCCCTATAATTAACGAAAAGGGGTGGAAATAAGTAGGGGGCTCCCCCCCGAAAACGGTACGTGGTGGGGGAAAACGGAGGTCATATTTGGATTCAGGAGGTCATTTTACTTAAGAATCTGAAGGAATTTTCTCGGGGCTTTTTTTCTTGTAGCACAGTGTTATTAATATGAGCCCGTTAAAGCACAAGTGGTGTAACTCCACTTTTTTATATTTTTGAGTTAGGCATGATACCGTGTAGAGAAAAATTTGTTCTATTTAATTCACTGATTGTGTATATCCTAGTTCTGTTACTGGTTAATAAATAAAATATTAAAAAGTGCACTGTTGATTTGTAAATAAACATTCAAGTTAAGCCTTCTATATCTCAAAACAAGGGAAACTGGACTTACACCACTTGTGCTTTAACCGGCTCATGTGCACATAATAAAAGTATTCTCGAATTTCAGATGACTAATTTAAATATTAAATTTAGGATCGAAAGAAAACTCTCCCAAGGATAAATAAGGAACAGTGTATTTTTTTTTTAATTTTTTACCTTCTAAAGATTTATTTACTGGTTCATGCAATTTCAAATTCTCCTGGAGATTTCAAAGCTTATTAGATGAGTCCAAATTTCTCAGCCACCAAATCGTGATTCAGTTTAATCTAAAAATGTCAAATATTTCATTAATATTGGCAATATAAATAGGCTTAGAAATTTTTATTTTTTTTATTTAATTATCTATAAAGTAATAAAAAATTTTCATATTTTTTTTGTGAAAGCATTATAGCGATATTAGTAATATTATAAAGTCACAATCAAAGGCGAGGGAGAGAGAATCTGACAGCTTGTGACCATATGAGAATTATCAAATATTTAGAGAAATGACCTCTGTCTATGATAGGCTGTTTTAAAAATTCAGTCTCGTTCACTTCCCTGAAATATATATATATATATGGGTCAGTGGCGTAGTGAGGTTAACTCGCGCCCGGGGCACGACACCTTTTTAGCGCCCCCCTCCCCCCCCATTCGAAAACCATATAATATTATATGTAAAATATACAAAATTATTATATTACACTGGCAAATTTAAACTACATTTTCCAGAAATCAATTATAATAAAAATAAAAATTATCCAGCAATTTTTTGTTTTGCGAACCATTTGGCGCCCCTTTGTGAGTAGCGCCCGGGGCATGATGACCCCCCTGCCTCCCCCCTCGCTACGCCACTGCATTTTAACTCGTTAATGTCAATTAAAATTGTGAACACATGAAAAGGTACCAAATCTTCACTGGGCTAAATTTTCAGGAGAGCAGATTTACTAAAAAAGTTCAAAAAATCCATTTTTTTTTTTTATTACTGATTCCGATTCTCTAGTTTTTCATCTTATATAATGAAATATTCGATTCAACAGAATCGATGTATTTTATATTAAAAAATTGAAAAAACAAGACAAAGGTGAGATAAGAGAAAAGGGATTAAACAAACTTTAAACTCATTCTTAAAACTAGGTTTTCATAACCAAAATTTTAAAAATTCATATCTTTCAAACAAAAAATGATACAAAAATTCTAAAAATACCGGCTTGCTCAGCAGGATTTGTTCTGTGCAGAAAGCATAAAAACTCAATTTTGATCCCGATGAAGATTTGGTTGGTACCTTTTCATGTGGACGGTCACAATTATATGCCGACCAAAGCACCCGCATGCGTTTTCCATGTGACTATTTCATTGTTATTAAAAAAAGTATCATAAGTTTTTAATGGAATCTTTTGTAGTCAAACGTAGAAAAGAAATTCAATAAAGATTTTCATTTTCTTTTATAAAAAATAATCATTTAAGAAAACGCATAGGGGAGCTTGATCCTCTGTAATTATTTGATTAGAAATGGCTAAATATGATATAAACTCCCCAGATTAGAATAGCAAGAATTGCTCACCTTGACTTCTTCGCTTTTTAGTCGTAAGCTCAAATTGAAGCCTTGTATGTCAGTGGAAAAATCGTTCTTGCCAAGGTCAGAGGCCATTCCTCTCTATTCAACACCCTCGCAGTAGAAATCCGAAGCGAACTGCCTGTGAATGATTCCAACTGGTCGATCTATCTTGATCCGAGTCTTTATCCCTGGACTTTGCCCTCTATATTGATCTTTTCGAGGTCAGTTTCTCTGTGTACCAAAGCAGCGTAGAATGCGATTGAAAACAATAGCGCATTTTTACTTCCCAGCTTCACGGAGATAAAGAGTTAACTTGGATCAAAGGTAAAAAGAATCTTGGAAGGAATTCTGAAATAAAAGAAAAAATATATAGTCTCTATATAATTATCAAATAATGAGAATTAAAATTATTTATATATATCCTACTGCATAGAAATAAAAAAATTGAATCATTTCAACTCGTTAATGTCATTTAAAATTATTAATAATTAATATAATTAAAAAAAGTTAAATAAAATGTTTTTCTATTCAACCTTAAATATCCACCCTTCTCCCAATAAATCAAATTAGAATTATATTGCAATATACACTATATATAAAATATTAATGATGAGAAGTGGCTGTAGACTTTGAATTGGGTATAGGAGACTTTGCAGCCAAGGAAATTAAATAAAAAACTTATTTAATTATTAATCGTCGACGTTTCGGTCCCAAGTCACGTGAGGAAGGTCGAGACTTGCGACCGAAATGTCGACGATTAATAATTAAATAAGTTTTTTATTTAATTTCCTTGGCTGCAAAGTCTCCTATACCCAAATAAAATATTAAAAATTATTATAGTAAAAGAAATTTAAGAAAAATTTTCAAATAAGATTAATAGAATAAAGAAATTAAAAATTTTGTTTTTTAATTTAAAATTTCAAGAGTCAAGATATTGGCTTGAATTTTAGTTTTCTCTTTAGCTCCAGTATACTTGAAGTTTGTAAATACTTTTAAATAAAGAAAGAAATAAAAGAGGAACTCAAATTTTGTCATTCCTTGGGACTCTAGGACCATCTTGCCATGATAGTTACTAATTATTAATATTATTAGAAAAATAGAGTGATGAAAATAAATAAACTGACCAAATGGCAAAGTGAGATGACGAAGAGTTAACTTGGATCAATGACAAGAAGAATCTTCGAAGGAATTCGAAATAAAAAGTAAAAAGAAAATATAATTATCAGCTAATTTAAATTAATCGTTTTTTATTTTTTTTTATGTCTGTTAATCAAATTATTAAGGCTTACCTTGTTTAATGATATTTAATCACTCTCCATTTTCTTTTAAACATTCTGGCTTAAAAAAACTGAGGTTTTTTATCTCTCTCTGAAAATTTCATGAAATATATATATATATATACCAGCCGGCCGCAGCCGCTTAGCGGCTATATATATGTATAGGGTATATATATATATACATCTGATAGTGTGTTCTCCAAATGAAAGGGATGTCTTTTGGTCTTAATCATATCTAAAATAAAAAATAAATAAATTTTATATTAAAAGATTAGCCCCTGACGCCCCGAGTTAATTTAAAATAAAAAATTAGTGTTTTGATTTTGTTATATCTGTTAATCAAAAATTATTGAGGCTTACCTTGTTGGTTTAATCGAACTATATTTTCTTTGAAACATTCTGGCTTAAAACAGCGGAATTATTTTCTCTCGTTTTATTATATACAATCAGTAATTTCATATCTATCCATTTGAAGAATTAAATTCTATGATATATATATTTGAGTGACATAATGTTCTCTCAAAGTTCCAGACATATGAGTTGAAGAGGAACCAAATCACATCTAAAATGAAAAAATAAATCATTTAATAAAGTTTTTTAACATAAATAATTATATAAAGATTTGAAATAATGAGTGATTAAAATACTATTTAAAAAATAAAAAAAATCCAAAAATGATTTATATAAATACTTACTAAACATGTAATTAAATAATTTGTATTGGTTAATCTTGATAGAAATAGTGTGATTTTTATGTTTTTTTCCCTTAAACTGACCTTACCTCAAAAGCTCAAGCTCGATAGGAATTATAATCTTAAAAAGTTAATTAAATAATAATTTTGCAAACTCGGAATGAACAAGATAAGAAAAATAGTTTTAAACAAAACACATAATTATTTAAACAAATTAAAAATTAAAGGAAAAATAGAAAAATTATTTGTCAAAGTGAAGGAAATAGTGAATGAGTTATTAAAACGAATAATCTATTTGATTTATATAATTTGCATAACGAATTAATTTTAAAATAAATATTAAATGATTAAAAGAAATAAAATATTAAATAAAAAAATGAAAAAATAAAAATTGACAGACCGGCAAAGAAAGGTTATCCTGTTGAATCACGAGTTTAGAATATTTTTAATTATTTAATTTATTGAAAATAATATTCCTGAACCAATTAAATAATATTTAAATGCATTACTGACCTTTAAAAATGGAAATAATTAAGATGAAATATAAATAAGTTGAATCGATGACATGTGAGAAATATTTTAGCCTGTTGGTTTCGTTGGCAAAGTCATGGAAGAGATAAAGAGACGAGGCATTCGCTTGCATTTTCAATGGAGTCAAAGTCAAAGCAATCGAGCTTCTT